>JAUZSX010000027.1:754201-777086 GCA_034780655.1 Idiosepius hallami | reverse complement strand
AACGTTTACGATTAGAGATGCTTTGGTGACTAAAATATGGATATTTTAGAGTGATTTTAAGTTTATTTGTTGCTGCGGACCTTCTTTTTGCCTCCTCAATTTGAAGCTATTTTTTTAAATTGACGTGACCGCTAGAATATTTTAATTAAAAGACATATATGAACAGATAGAATTATAGAGAGATAAAAGTCGAATCAAATGAGGTATAGGTTGTTTAAACAATTATATTAAATTAGGCTTAAATTTACAGTTTTTGAAAAAATTACAAATGCGGACTTTCTTTTTGCCAGCACTGTATATGTATATATATATATTTTATTTTTTTTTTGCGGCAGCATTTATTGTTTGATATAAGTAATAGTGTTTTGAAATGCTATAGATATATCTGTCTTTATTTTTTTTTAATTGGCCTTTAAATTTTTAAGAACCTACGCATTTGGATTAAAAAAAAACAACCCACTACTATTAAATTATTGCTATTTGTGTTACTGCATTCTTTCCTTTAGATTCTGTTGTTTTTTATCTGATAAAACTAATTTTGGGGATTTTGTGCGAAATTAAAATGTTCTGAAACGAATTCAAGAAAAACTTTAATTATGAAAATTACAAAATTATTTTTCTACATAAGATCCTCTTAACTCAATGCACATGAAGAAATCCTGACTTAATCAAATTTTGTTGCTTTATTTTCACTCGGATTGAATTTTATGTCATTTGTCCTAAAACTTTTGGATTTATCCTTGTATTTAGAAGCAATTAATAATGCACAACATCTCTGATAGGGCAGTTTGGATTTTTTTCAAAGTTTTTCAATGAAAAAAAAAAAATTTTTTTTCAACTTATAATTCTATCTAAATGTCTCTGCAGCAGCAAACTTGCTTTAATAATTTTTAGTATATTTTTTAAAAGAATGAGATTATAAAAATATTTTTAAAAAAACGACATAAAAGTAAAAAAATTAAAGATAAAATATTTGAAAAAAAAAAAGAAGAAAAACATAAAATATTTAAAAAAAAAATATTTGAAAAAAAAAGAAGAAAAACATAAAATATTTTTTAAAAAAATATTTGAAAAAAAAAAACATTAAAAACAATAAAGTAGAAAATATTTGAAGATAAAAATACTTAAAAAAAAATTGAATAAAAATTTTTTTTTTCAAGTCTAAATAGAAAAAAAACAAAAAAACTCATTTTTCCATTTTAATTTTTTCTGACTAGACTTTGTCAACTATGGAAGCCTTTTTTTTTTTAAACCATAAATGACTTAAGACAGAGTGTAGATATATTTTTACTTGTGACAACGACCATATTTTAATTTTTTTTTCCTTCTGTAACTTATTTGAACTGATCCTGAATTGAAAACCTCCCTCCATATTATAATTGGAATTTAATAAAAGCCAATAATTTATTTTATTGCTTCATTCATTAAATTTTTTTATTATTTCATTCTATTGTTTTTGTTTTGTTTTTTGGTGAAAGGGGAAACAGTTTTTATTTTAGAAGAAAATCAATTTCAACTAGAGTTGAGAAAAATAAAATAAAAATTAAACAATGGCATTGAATTATTTTTTAAAAATTCAATTTTAAACCAATTTTAAAGTTTTTTGTAACTTATTAAAAAGGAAGTCCACTTGGGGTGGTAGGTAGGTGGTCAGACTTTGGAAATGCAATTCCCAAAATTAGACCCAACTCGTGCTGTTTACATTAAAATTTGGGTTAATACCCTTGGGAAAGGTATTCTAACATTCCCTCCAGCTATGGATTAAATAGTGGCTACTATCTTATTTAAAAAAACTAAATGTGAAAAAAAAAAAAAAATGTTTTATCAAAAAATGATTGTTCTTGGCATTAAATGGCCTGAAAAGGTTGATATTCCATAAAACAAATGAAGTAATTGAAAATTGTTCTTCCAAAAGGGTCAATGATGATGATTTGTAAAATTGAGTTTCCATTGGTATCAACAGAATTTCAATTATTGTGAATAAAGATGAGAATAAAAGTTTGAATTGTTGAAATAAATAATAATCCTGATTATTTTTAGTTTTTAATTTTTATTTCTAAAAGTTTCTCTTTTAAGAACCTTTAAATCGGGGTTCTCCAAACTACGGCCCGCGGACCAGATCCGGCCCTCTGAGACAATAAAGAAATAAACAAATTAATTTTGAGGCATTTATTTTGCTGCAGGACTGTTATCTATATTTCGTACCACATACCTGTGTGAACAAACCATTTCTAGAATGAAGTATGTAAAAAAACAGTTATAGAACAAACATTTCAGATGAAAACCTGAGGGCTCTTTTGATGCTTGGGTCCTCAAACCTAAAGCCAGACTTTCCACAATTTTGTCATCAAAAAGCCAGTTTCACCACTCACATCGAGGAAACTGAACGGACTAATTGTAATTTTGCTATATTACTACTGGTGGAAATTTAACCTTTAAAATTTTAAATAAATTTTCTAAACTAATGAAGCATGTGTTATGTACTTTGTTTAATTAAAATATTCACTCTTTGACTGGCGATAAACAGTTCATCAGCCCTCAACATACTGGATGAAAGTTCATGTGGTCCTCGGCTATAAAGTTTGGAGACCCCTGGTTTAAATTGTTATTCACATCCAACTTAAATTTGTCTTATTTTTAAGAATAAGCTAGCAATTAAGGGGAGATAACTTTTGGGGTAATCATTTCAGATGAACAAATAAGCTTTTTTTTTTTTTGTTTGTTTTTTTTTTTTTTTTATATATGAACAAACGATCTGAAAGTGAAAAAAATGTAAGTTTTTTTTCTTTTTGCTGTCCTCAAGTTCTGGGTGATGGGTCATCTCATCCGGAGATTTTAAGCCTTACCTTGAAATGCACGACACTTTTCGCTTTTACAACCTCATTGTTGGAAAAAAAATGTCAGGATTCATTATTTCCTATCTTTTTTTTTTTTTTTCTGTAAATGAAACAGGACAAACACAGAAAGAGAGATGACGATGAAAAATTGTTTCATTTCATGTCTATTTGGAACTCTATTTAGTGTTGGGGGTCAGGTCAAAATTTGGCAGCTCATTCAGCTGTCAAATTTTTACCTGACCTCCAACACTTTTAAGAAATAGGGCTTATGATTTTCTGCTAAACATGCTCCGAATTGACTGATCAATGCCATTTGGCCATTTCCATTACAAATGTGGCTTTTATTATTAGTAATTATTAAGGCTGTAATAAGAATATTCTTTTTAAAATATCCTTTATATTCTCTTGATATGCTGGAAATACTCTTCAAGCATCCTTGTGCCAAACTTGGGTTGGTGCTCACCAAGTAAATATAATATTCTTAAGATTATGCTTTTTTTCTATGGAATATTCTTTTTAAAAAAAGAATATGCTTTTAGTTCTCGGGAATATTCTTTTCTTCCTTTTTTTTTTTTTAAGACTATGCTTTCTGTTAAAAGCATATATATATATATTTTTTTTTAAGAACATGCTTTTAACAAAAAGCATATTTAAAAAAAAGTTAAAATCATATTAATATGGTTTTTGTTAAAAGCATATTCTTTTTGTTAAAAGAATACTCTGTATGCAAGAATATGCTTACATAAAAAAGAATATTCTTATTACAGCCCTAGGGATTATATTGTTGACATTTTGACACTTAATGTTAAACAAAACCATTCGATTAGCTGTAAAACTATTTTGATAATCAAAAATAAATTGATTTTATCTCCTTTTATTGCTCATTCCTAAAACAGGCAGTGAGGATTGAGCAGTAGTAAAAGCTTGGACTCTAGAACCATATTTATTATATGATTTCAAATCAAAGTCTTTAAATGAACTTTAAGCAATGAAGATCTTTTTTACAAATAGATGAATCAACGGGACATAAATATAACTCAGACAAGAAATATCGAAGCATGCATGGTCCCCCTTGAGTGGATGGTAAATGGAACATAAAAAAAACATATATAATGATATTTTGGATAGAAATGCTAAATAGACTCCAAAAGGGGTGTTTTAGCCCCCCAAAAGCCCCAGGGGAGAAAAATACAAATGGTGGCAAAATTTCAGAAAAAAGTAATGGACGGTTATCTGGCAACAGTCCAGATGCATGGACTTATGCCACTGAAAACAATGGTCCCTCTCTGATAAAACAGGATGAATAATAACAGAAACATCAATAAATTCATTTTATAATAAATAACAAAATGATCAAAATCAATTTTAAATAAGAATTTTTAAAAAGAATTTCTTACTTTAGAATTCGAAAGCAAATCCACATTTTCAACCTAAGATTTAGTCATCATTGAGATTTACTTGGGGAAGGAAGATCCACCAAAAACCAAAAACAATATTTTGTTGAAATAATGAAACAAAAACAAAATATATCTTCATTTCAATATTTATTTATGATCCAGCAGTTTAAAAGAGAGAGAAAAAAAGAAGATTAAAATTAATTTCTAAAAATAGGAAATAAATTGTTAAATAAGAATAAAAATGAGTCAAAAAAAAATTTTTTGTTTAAAAAGAGAAAAAGAATTTATATGAAAAAAATGAGAAAAAGCTTTGAGGTTTTACAGCTACTTCGATGATGAGAAGAAGAGAAAGTAAGAAAACCACTGGAAAAGAAGGACTGACTGCTTATTTATTATCATCTTATTTAGTCACAGATGAAATGGCCAACTGAGAAGAAGAAGAAGAATTCAATTTCAACTTCTTTTACAGAAGCTAAAAGTTTTCTTTTTTTTTTTAAGAGTTTGTTTTGTTTTTTTAAGGATTTCATGAAAGAGAGAGAGACAGAGAGAGAGAGAGAGATTTCTTGCATATTCACTTTTAATGAGGACGTGGCCAACGGGGAGGTCCACCTGGGCGCATTCCACGGGGAGGTCCACCTCCACGTCCCTCAAATCTGGGTGGACGACGGGGCCCCATACCTCTCATATTGCCTTGGTTCCAACCACCTGGCCCACCAAAATCAGCACCATGATCCCGTGGGGCCATGCCGCGTGGTCCACCACGTCTAGGTCCATCAAAACGAGGTCGTGGGCCCCCTGGGTGGACTCCATCAAAATTTGGACGAGGACCTCTTGGTTGATTCATGCCTCCTCGAGGTCCCATAAAGCGACCTGGGGGACCGTGATCTCGATTCATGTCGCCAGGACCACCAAATCCACCAAACTGCCCGGGGGGACCCCCCATATCCATACATCGGTCTCCATCAGGAAAGAAGTCGGGACGGCCCATTCCGGGATGATCCATCCGATTGCCGGGGGCATTAAAACGGCCTCCCATTTGTTCAGGTCGATTGTCTCCAGATTCCATATCTCTGTCGGGCCGTCCACGGTCTGACTGACGGGTTTCTCTCTCTGGTTTGTCCCCGCTGCGGTCATTATCATCATTTGTATTGCGATCCGTTTTATCTTTCCCTCGTTCAGCCTTTTCAGTTTTGTCAGCCTTGTCACTTCCAGAGGAGCGTTCAGATTTCTCACTGCTTGTATTGCCACTCCGTTCAGTTTTCTCACTACTGCGTTCTGCTTTATCAGTAGTTGATGAACTGTTATTACGGTCAGCTTTCTCTGTTGAACTACTGCTACTGCTGCTAGTGGCAGTGGTACCACTACGTTCAGCCTTGTCCCCAGAGTTGTTAGCATTGCTACTACTGCTGCTGCTGCTACTACGTTCAGTTTTGTCTCCTGATCCGCTGCGGCTGGATTTGTCTCCTGTTGAACCACGCTCACTTTTGTCCCCTGATGCCCGTTCGGAACGATCGCCACTACCACCACTTCGGTCTGTCTTATTGCTATCACGCTCAGACCTGTCCGAACCTCGATCTCCTCGACTGCTGCTCTCCCTATCTCTATCGCCACGATCGGGTCTGTCACGATCAGATCTATCACCTGAACGATCCGAACGATCTCGATCTGAACGGTCACCTCGATCAGGCCGGTTATCTCTGTCCGAACGATCGGAGCGTCCATCCCTATCTGAACGCCCGTCTCTACGATCTGAACGTCCATAGCTATCCCGATCAGGTCGGCCATATCCACCACGGTCTGGTCTACCATATCCTCCACGGTCTGGCCGACCATATCCTCCACGGTCTGGTCGACCATCTGAACGACTTCCCATGTGGTCCGGTCGTCCTCCCATGTGATCCGGTCGTCCACCCATGTGGTCCGGTCGTCCTCCCATGTGGTCAGGGCGTCCTCCCATATGGTCTGGTCTTCCTCCCATGTGGTCAGGGCGTCCACCCATATGGTCTGGTCTTCCTCCCATGTGGTCAGGGCGTCCACCCATGTGGTCCGGGCGTCCACCCATGTGATCAGGCCTGCCACCCATATGATCTGAGCGACCTCCCATGTGATCAGGCCTACCACCGCCCATGTGGTCCATTCGCCCACCGCCCATGTGATCCATCCTTCCGCCGCCCATGTGATCCATTCTGCCTCCCATATGGTCAGAGCGTTGATGAGAGTTATCTTGGCCACCATCGGGATAACCTCCTTGCATCCCCGGAGGCATGTCTCTTCCTCCTCCGCCTCCCATGTTTTCAGGGGGTTGGGTTGGCTGAGCCGGGGGGGCTGGATCAGCATCACTCCACCTCGTTCTTCGCTGATTTTCACCACGTCCTGAGGATTTCTTAACTTCATCTTTTGGTTTTGAGGCCTGATAATCAGAATAGCCACTGTTGTTGCCATAGTTGCCTGGGCCGTCTGATCTCTGCCGATTACCACCCTGCCATTGACCGCCACCACCACCACGCCCGGACCCATAACTTGAACCTTGCATCATTGAAGATCCAGAAGATGAAAGTCCGCTGTCATTGCGGTGGGACTGATAACTAGGTTGATCATTTCGACTGCCACTGTCAGGTCCGCCATGTCCTCCTGCTTGGTCATAGCCGCCACTTCCTCCTCCTCCTCCTCCATATTGGCTTTGGTATCCGCCATAGAGCTGCTGCTGTTGTTGTCCTCCATTTCCTCGCTGACTGGGCTGATTGTTGACACCTCCATACTGACTACTATTGCCTTGACTGCTGCTGTAATTACTCTGTACATCTGCATATCGATTGCTTCCATAGGAATCAGGATTTCCACTGCTGTATTGGTTGGTCACCCCACCACCAGCATTCGAGCCATACTGGCCTTGATTTCTATTATAAGAACTCTGTTGATTGCTGCTGTACTGACTGGGTTGGTTACTGTTACCACCAGCACCAGAACCACTACTGTAAAAGCCTTGCTGACTGCTACCATACTGGCTAGTTTGGTTTGGTGCCTGACTATCAGAATAAGAGCTTTGTGGATCGGTGCCATAACTGCTCTGCTGACCATACTGGTTAGACGGATTAGATCCATATTGATTGGAAATACTTGGAGCTTGTTGATAACTGCCGTACTGGCTTTGGGCACTATATGCGGCTGGTTGAGTGGAGCTGCTCCGATCAGGTAAGCCTGTTGAGCTGTAAGAGCTTTGATCTGCTTGCCCGTAGGAAGACTCTGCAGCTGAACTGCTATACTGTTGTTGGCGACTATAATCAAACGACTGACCACTGCTTTGATAAGCTTGCTGTTCAGCATAAGATGATGAGCTGTACTGAGATGGCTGAGTACCATACTGGGACTGAATACCCCAAGTTTTGGTATCAGGAGCAGGTGTAGCTGCAACAGCAGCAGCTGCAGCAGCAGCGATTTGGGGAGGCAGACTTTGATGGATCTGGCTATATGAGGAGTACTGGTCATTATAGCCAGTTGGTTCTTGTTTTATTGGAGGTGGAGGTGGTGGTGGAGGAGGAGCAGAAGTGTTAGCTGTTGGAGGAGTTGTTCCGTACCAATTGCTAGTTCCACTGCCTGCAGTGCTGCTGTTAGCAACACCTCGTAATGTGGCATCAGTTTCTGTGCTTGAATAACTGCTCTGGTAGGACTGTGTTCCATAAGTAGGATTCTGGACACTGTAAGAGGCTGGGGTGCTTGCCTCTCGACTTCCCCAGCTGCCAGAACTTGTCTGATAACCATAGGTCCCACTTGCAAGTTGAGTTCCATAGCTTGCACTAGCACTACCAGTGGGTGGGTTACTGCTATATTGCCCTCCATATCCATCATAAGCTGCTCGAGATTCTTGTTTGACATGAAGGTCCTGCCATTGTGGAGAATTTTCTTCTCCTTCTCCACTATATTCCTGTTTGATAAAGTCCAAAGCACTGCTAGGATCTGGTTTCACACGCTTCTCAGGGGGTTCGTTATTGTCAGAGGCTGGACCCCACCTTGATTGACGGCCTTCAAATCGATCTTTTCCACCAGGAGGTGGTGGCGGTGGTGGCAACGGGGCTCTTTGGCCCATGTTTAGATCCATCTGAGGCTTTTCTGTTTTGATTGTCTGATGAGGTGGTGGAGGACCTTGAGACATTCTAGGAGAGAACGGTTTGGGTGAACTCTAAAAGAAAAAAAAAAACATGAGAAAAATATGCAAAAAGAAAAAAATAATCATTATAAAACAAAATCTATAACTACTTAAATTTTGCAGTAATTATAGATATTCAGACACACCTTTAATTCTTTTTTAAAAAGATTTTATTGTATTGATTTACGAATTGAGAATTTAAAATTTGTTTTGCTTGGGTTTAACAACCTTACAACCTTTTCTGGTTATTTAAGGTCACATAAGTTTTAGAGAGAATTTTGTCTGTTTATTCATTTAATATTGGTTTTGTTCTTGATTTGGGTTATTTGGTTTGTTAAGCTGATTGTTGGAGTTTTTTTTTGTTTTTGTTTTTGGTGAAGGAGGATTGATGGTCAAAACAAAAAAAAATAAAAAGAGAATTTAAAAAGAAAATTAATTCTAGAGAGGACTTTAAAAAAAAGGTGAAAGGATAGAAGGTATGTTGAGGGACAGGTAAGTTGGGGAGATGCCAGGCATGAAGATGATGCCAAATTTTATCTTCACTGGTAGGTAAAGAAAAAAGGTTTCCTTGGCACCTGAAGGATTTAATCAGGAAATAATTTTAATTTCAATGTCTCTTCCTGCTCTCTCCAAGGACAATGGACAGAGATTCATGGATATTAATGAAGAGTGACGAAAACAAGCTAATGATTCTGCCCACAAAAATAAAAACGTGGGCAGAAAATAAATTTAGAATTATCCCATTCAATTGAGGGAGGCCATTAAAATTTTTGGGCAGATGCATGCTGCCAGACGATAAGCTGGAAAAAGTTTTCTGTTCTTTCAGAATTAATAACAAAACTATGTTGTTACAGTCTGAATTATGAATACCAAACTTAAAATAATTTCTTTTTATCACTGTTTCTCTCTCAAATGCATAAAGAACAATCTCAATGAAAAGAATTTTTTTTTTTCTTAAAAATTTTTAAAAGTAAATTTTCTTATCATTTAATAATTATCTTTCATATAAGTCATGAAACTCTAAAAAAAAATTCTTATTCAAAAAATTGAAAAGTGTTGTTTATTGTCCATTAAGGATGGCTAATTTGTTTGCCAAAGACACTAAATTTTCCATCAGCATGTGACTCGAGTATATCTACCCTCTGAAAATTGGCTGTTCTTTCAGATAAAAAAAATCTGCTTCTTGGATTGATTAGGCAACATATCAATAAGAAGTGGCTGTGGGGAAATTTAGAAAACACTTTAATTATCAGTTAACAGTGCAAGAGTTAAGAGTTATAAGATATAATAATATCAGTAAGATGATACTGTCAAACATGTAATGATAATAAAGCACTACTTTGCTGTTCTGCTTTTTATGCATCTATTTTGATTGAAACAAGCTTTAATTTTTTTTTAAATGGGATTTTCATTGGAAAGGTTGATTAAAAAAAAAAAAAAAGACTGATGCAAGGTAATAAAACCCCCTAAGAACTCGCCACTCACTCACCTGTTCTGGTCGACTGTCATGCTTAAAGACTTTATCTCTTGCAGGTCGCTTGTTTTTGCCTTCTTCGTTGTATCTAAAATAAATGAATACAGATGTTAATTTGATGTTAAAAGAAAGATCTGTGTTGAGTAGTGTCGATAAAATGATAAATGGTAGAGACATATCTGGAAGGTAGAAAGAAAAGTGGTCAAGTCAATTGGTCTAAAACAGGAGGTCAAAGTGGCAGGATGCAATTCAGAAATGACATCTCCCACAAAGGCAGGGGGTGTAGTTGCCATGGTAACCAGTTTGTTTTCTGTAGATAGAAGGACATTCAGGAAGTGCTTCTGGGAAATAAAAAATAAAAAAACTAAGTAAAAGAAATCAAAGACGCCAAGCAGCACCATGTAATAAAAATAATAATAAAAAAAAAACAAACCAAAAAGCACTTGTAAGTAAGGCTAAAGCAATACAAGAGAAGCTCTGCTCCTCTAAGAGTGGACAACAGACGAGGAGAATAAATGTGCAATTTATCTGTTTGATAAAAGAATCAATTTAGCATTTTTGGGAATTAGTCAAGAAACAAAAGTGAACAGATTAAAACTTGCTTTTTTCTTAACATTCAATAATGGAGTGCAAAAAATAAAGAAAGAAATAAAAACAGCTAAACATTACAATAATAGTAACGGCCATCAGGTGGACAGGACAGGATGGGGGAATGTGTTTACTACTTACTGCTCCACAAGTTTCATAGCCTTTTCTTTAGGCAACTCAATGTATTCGATACAATCAAATAACTTGTTGCTTTCATCAGGCAATGTGAAGTTGGCCTTCATTTCAAGGACAGCTTCTTCTGGAACAACTTTACCTGCAGAATACAGTGACAAGATTAAAACAATGTCAAAGAGAAAAAACAAAACAAAGAGAAAAAACAAAACAAAGAGAAAAATTGGTTTAATTCTTGATTAATCAGTTATTATTTTGCTACGAAAGCAATTTATTCCTTAAAAGTATTTAGTAAATTTAAAAAAATGACATTTGTCTACATCCAAATTCAAATTTTTGAAGATAAAACAAAAATCCTTTAAATCCTATTACATTGTTTCAACTGGATTTTTTATTAATTCATTTTAAGGATTCGAACGTTTTGTGAAAGCTAAGAATGATCCCTGAATATAGAGAATATTTTAAGTGTTTATAACAACTGGTTTGGGTGATGTGGAGTTGTATTATTCAAGTCCTACTTGAGGTTTGTTTGCTTTACAGTTCAGATTTTTACATAATTATTATTGAATACTTGTGAAAGAATGAAAAAAAGCTCTGATACACATCAGTAGTCATGGTTTATAATGTGAATATAAAGATTACTTTTCAATCAATAATTATTGAAAAAAATTATATCTATTTGAAATTGTTTTAATTGGCAAAGATAATTTGATAAATTTGATGTTGCAACAAACTAAAACACCTATGTCTAAATAATATAACATACAAAGTTTTCTTGTAGCAAAATGATTAATCATCATTTAAAAATCACCCAACCACAAACTCAGTATTTTTCTTAAGCTTGATTAAATCATATATCGATTTTTTTTAACTCCAGTATCACAAAAGAAAATAGAAAAATCCCAACAATTTTGAGATTGGACCATTGTGTTTTCTACCAAACACCAATCTGCCAATTTTTAGTCTAAATACTTGAAATTCAATATATGGGGGCCTCCACACCAGGGTAATACTCTGTAATTGGTTTTGCACTGGAATAATAGTTGTCATCAAGTCAAAATTTGAATTTACAAAAACACAGATTAAAATGAAGACAAAAGCAAACATCAAAGTATTCAGGCAAACAAAATTTGCATCACACAAAGATTAAAACCAGTGAAATTAGATTGAACAATGGCAACTTATAATTGATGGAATACAATTTGAATTAACACATGGAAGAGCATTTACTGCTTTATGAACAGAATTCCTATATAATAGGATTCCTTAAGTAGCAAGTCTTACGATCTAAGCAAGACCGGGGAATATTTCTATAAAAGTGACAGTCTGTCTGTCTATTTGAGGAACAGTCTCTACCAAACCTTTGTGTTAATTTTGAGTCTTAAGACTTGAAATTTGATATATGGAGCATTGGCACTGATGGAACCTTTATTTGGTTATGAATCAGAAAAATTTTCTAAGGGGGTCAAACCTGAAAAATTGAACACTTAGGGGCTGGGGGGCTCCCTCCCCCCAAGATTTGTTTTTAAGAAGAATATTAATATTTGTGTTTAGGAAATATAATAATTATTAAAATTGGAGCAATGATTTTATTGTTAGCTAAGAGTTTATTATTTAGATTTTTATTACTATATAATGAAAGCTAAATGAGGATATTTCATCAATAACTTCTAGGATTAAAAAAAATTAGTTTTCTGATAGATCCATGATTGTCTCCGTTCAGTAAAATGTTGAGTAAAGATATTTTGGAATAAACTGAATCCATAATTTTTTTTGACATTTGTTATATCAAGCTATGATTAGTCACAATGATTTTTAAAGCACTGAAGTTTCACAAGTTGATTTGAACATTCTTCAGGTGATATTTTCCACCATCAAACTTTCAAAAACAAAAAATATCAAATAAAGAAGAAACATTTGATAACATTATCATAGAAAAAAATAAAAGCAGGCTAAAAAAAAGTTTTTTTTTTTTAAATTACCATCTTCTTTTGTTCTTTTGTTGGATCGTCGAATCAATTCTGAATCTTCACAAACAAGTACAGCAGCTCTACGATAAAATCCCTGGAAATTTCGCATCTTACGTTTCCGGGCCGTACCATAAACATTAGTCTGATCCAGAATGATGTGACGTCGTCTTCTGGAAGCTGCAAAAAAATAAAAAGAAATCCGATGAAGAAAGTGTTGTGTTGTTATTAAACCTAAACATAGGAAAAATCCAAGAGATTTCAGAAAACAGCCAATGAATATTCATAAGCTTTATAATAAAGTCAGAAAAGATTTTTCTCAAAAAATATTTATTGTAAACAATTTATCATTTATTGAATGTATAACTTGGTAAGTAGTGAAGAGAATTAATTCCTGGGTTTTCCTAAAAATAAATCTAAGGTGGCTGTCTACAGTTTTTCACTGGTCTATGGAAAAAAAAAAGACTTATTTCCCCTTCTTTATTTTCATAAAATAAAACCATTTCCCAATCTGAAACTTTTAAAAAGATATTTTTTCTTAGAATTTTACTCAGATAAGACATATTTATGAGTCAAACTGTTTAATCCTAAAATAAAGTTTTATAATAATTATTTGAAAAATATAAATTTATTAATAAAAATGATCATCATTTCCCTGGCTTAAAATCATTGATTTATAGGGTGGTTATACAAAGAAGAACTATAGAATAATATTCAACAAAATATTGATATTTCAACTTAAACTCTTCAAAAAAAAAAGAAAAATAATAATAATAATAATAATAATAATAATAAGCTTATGTAGAATTTTAAACAAAATAAAAAATAACAGAAAAAAGAAATTTGTTTTTCATTTTAAATGAATTAGTTTTAAATATGTAATTGACATTATATATCTAGAAGTAGGCTGCTTATTCTTTAGTACATTTGGATTTTCAGGGAAATATTGAATTATAATGAATTAAGAGAGTTCAAAAGACATGGACATTTAATTACATGGCTGGGTAAGAAAAAAAAAAAAGTTTTCAAGCTTTCTTTTTTGTAGCAAAGTGTTTTTGTTCATAAATTAACATTTCAATTTGTATCAAAATAAATTGTCTCCCAAATGAAAAAATAATGCTACTTAAAAAAAAAAAAGTTGCAATAAATTTACCAATTTGAAAGAGTTTGTTCAGGCAACCAGTTGCTTTCTGAATCAGTGTGTCCCATCGACCATGAAAAAACCTTTTTCTCGGTAAACCCATAACTCTCATTTTATCAATAAGTGAATCAGTTCCAATGACATAGTACTTCTTTTCATTTTGATTTTTATTCTGATTCAGGGCCCAGGAGGTTTTGCCACATCCAGGTAATCCAATCAGCATTACCATCTATTAAATATAAAAACAAATCATTTTTTCAATGACAACATTCTAATTAATATAAATATTAATTATATATAATAACATAAAATATACAAATATATAGACAGCTTGTTTTAAAAATATAGTTGGAGTATTATCAATTTACAATTAAAAACTTTATTCTAATTGGTACGGTAGTGCTCTGAAATGGTTTTTTGAACTGGTAAAAGTTGATATACTTGAATGTGAATTCTTTGATGATAAAATAGAACCAAATGAAAATCATCTTGATTCAATATAATAATTATAGTATGAGTGCACAGTGAATGAAGCAAAATTTTTTTTTTTTAATAACATAATATTTTGGGCAGGAATGTTAAATAGGTTCCAAAAGAGGTGTTTTTATCCCCCCCAAAAAAAATTTTTAGAAAAAAGTAATGGATGGTTAACCAGCAATAGTCCAGAGGCATGTCACTGAAAACAATGGTCCCTCTCTGATAAATCAGGGGACCAAAAAATAATGAGAGAATTCTTTCTACAAACCTCACAATCTGATTTCATTAAGGGCCCTTTGAGGCCACGGACTCTATCATTCAGCAGAACATGGTCAATATAAGCAAAACCTGGTGGAGGAGGAAACCAAGGTGTAGTCTGACCAAAATTCACCTTGAATCTGAAATACAAATATAAGGTATTGAATATTAGATTAAAAAAAAAAATCAAATCAGATGAAATCAAATAAAATTCTAAAGCCCATTTTATTGTTATAATTAAATTGAAAAGAATGTAATTGCAGTCAAAGTTTAAAGAAGAAAATATTTTACAACTCATAAGTTAGTTGATGTGAAAAATTACTGGATTCCATCGGTGTATCAAAATAAATTACAATTCTAATGAATAATGTTTAATCGTTTGCAATATATGATGCATTTAATATTTTTTATCAAAGCATTATTTAATCCAAGTCTAAGATAATTTGAAAGGTCTTAAAAACTTTTAGATGAAACCTCAATAAAACTTGGCAGGCTTATTTAAAGTACTTAAAGAAAATCACAAGTTTCTTTTCAGTGAAATTTATGAACATTTTACCAATGTAAAATAGATCACATTCATTCATTTCTTTTTTTCCTTGATACTTACTTGCAATTCTTTGAAAGAATATGTGGGAATAGAGCCATATCTTCTTTACCCACAGGATGAGTATGCATTGGGCAAGCAACACCAAACCACCGACCATTTTTGGAATAGGAAAGTGTAGGTGGCCTGGATTCCAAATCCAATAGACATCCAATAACATCACCAGCTCCAAATGGTTCTCCATAGTTTGAAAACTTACTGTTTACAGAGAATTTTCCAGTTCCTCCAAAACCATAAGAGTTTGGTTCTTCCCCTGAAAATAAATACATAAACCAGTTCTAGAATGTTCACGTTTAAACCAAATTGTTTGACATGAGTTTAAATAACCAAGTCTCTTTAGTTTTAGAGCTAAATGTAAAGTTTTTCATAACAAGAACATTATTGGTAAGATGGTTCAAATTGGTATAAACAGAAGTCGACATCAGTAACTCATACTAAATCCATATAAAAAAATTCAAAAGTTAATCTTTTCAGTCAACTCATGAGTATATAACACACAATACATTGCAGAATAAGTGACTTAAAATTAAAAGCTTGACTAAATACATACCTAACTGGAATGAAGACTTATCAATAGACCAGCCAATTCTCACCACATGAGGATGTGTCTCTGTATGATCATCACCAAAATTTACAGGGAGATGTTCAGTTATACGCACTTCATAAAAAACCTGTAAAACATTAAAATTATATTTCAGTGATAATCTTAACCAATCAATAGTTATAATACAGATGTCAGCTTCATCTTAGCTTAGAATACTTGTTTGTTTTTAAGAGGTAATTTCAAGATAAAAAAAAAACGTGAATATAGAGGAGGGTAAAATGGTTAATTCTTATGTTATGAATTAAAGTTAAGTAATGTTAGGATTAATATGTAACTTTAAGTAGGAATCTGGAAAAGTAACATTATAGACGTGATGATGTGAAAATTGTAAAACTTTAAAAAAATTGATTAAAAGAATACTTGTTATCAATGGACTACAATCAAAATAATCATCAATTCAAAAAATGTCACCAAGAAGTTATTTTGTTAAAATTAAATTTTAAAACAAAACTAACTTTAAATAAATAAATATCCAACACTATTATAATGAACAAGTTTATATGAAATTGCTTTAAAGTAATGCCACCATTCATATTGCAATTTCCTTTTTGTTTTTGTTTTACTGAAAAACTAATTGCCATAATGAATGTTGTTAAGTTATTAAGACCAAATTGTTGAATTAAAGAAAAAAATGTCTTCACTAAAGAAAACAATAACCATCTAGGCCAGAATAATTAGCCTATCTTCAGCAAATTTGAATCCAGATATACCAGCTGATAACATTTTCTTCATAAACTATGACAAATTGTAGTTAGAAATTACTTTTTTCTTCTTCTTTCTTTCTAAATTGTGCAGTTTATTTTTCTGGTGTCATTTCATTTTTTTTCCTTTTATTTTCTTTTTTCCTTTTTTTTTTTAAAGATTTGATTACATTTTCTGAGACAAGATTAAAAAAAAGTTTTCCTTTGTTTCAATTTTAAAGAAGACAATTACAACATTAAAAAAAATTGAAAAACTAGCAAAGAAATAAAAATTAAGTTTGCAAGTTGATACCAAGAAACATTACAGCCACTGAAAATAAAGTAAGGATTGTGAATGTAGTTTTCTGTTGTTAATTTTTAATGTAAAAACTATTTTTCCACAAGTTATTAAGTTCTATAAAGCTTGATTTGAATCCATTTTTAGGAATTCATCATTTTTATAATCATTCACCAAAATCAAAAAAAAAGTATAACAAAGAATAGATAAATGCTTATAGAGTTATCTACCTAGAAAACAAATTTATAACTAAAACATTTACAATAGTTATCACTCAAAATGTATCTTAGCAAACACACACACCCATGTGTATATTTATATATCTATACACATAACAGAATGTAGAATTAATATATTTGTGTTAGCGCCAAGAAAATATGCATGTATTGCAAATTCAGAGAAACCACGATAAAAAAAAAGTTTGAGAACAAAATTGAAATGTTGAAATGTTTCAGAATCTCCAATAAATTAAGATCTTAAAGGGAAAAAAATAAAAAAAGAATGCAAATATAGTATTACATATCAACAAATCAGTTGCTTTTTGTTTATTTTCCCCAATGTTTATTTGATAAGCCAAGAAAGTTGATAACAATAAGAAAATTAAATCTATTCCATAGAAGTTTGATACCTGCAGTGGGTAAAATAGGGATGATGGTTAAAATATCTAGTCTTTAAAGGAAGGAAGGAAAAGGAGGGAAATAAGAAGCTGGAAATATAGAAGAAATCAAGCGGAACCAAGGCAAGTTACAAATGGTAGCTCATAGAATTTTTTTTAAAAGAAGTCAAAATAAGATTCATTGATTATCAAAGAAAATTTAAAGACAAATCAGCATCATTTTGCTGAAAGTGACTAAAACTGAATTAATCAGATTCCACTGTAAAAGATGTGTGTGTAGGAGAAATATACCCAAGTTAGTGATACTGTGACAATGAAAATTTTTATTTTACCAAAATAAATTTCAACTAATCATTTAACAAAAAAATATTTATAAATGATTCTAGTTTATCAAAAGATGGTAATTTAATTGTACAGAATAAATATATATATATATATATATATATATATATATTCTGCAATAAAAATGATTTGGAAAAACATTTTTTTAATTACATATTTTTAACTTCTGTTAATGAAATATTGAATTAAGAACAAAAAAAAATCTCTACACAAATCAAAATATTTAATCTTGAAACCTGCCTGAGTTTTGATGTTTTTTATATTTGGTCACAATATATAGTGCTTGTCTTTTTCTTTTAATGAAATCAATAACTGGTTCATGTTTATAAGATCAAGCAATATAATAACAAATAACATTTTCTAATCAATTGAGTTAAGAAAATATAAATTTATAAAAAATATAATATAAAAAAACTTGAAATTGTCATTTGTTGTAAACGCTTTCTTTGAGTTGAAGAGAGAGAGAGAGAGAGAGAGAGAGAGAGAGAGAGAGAGAGAGAGAGAGATCCACTCTAAACAATTCAAAAAATTCTCTCTAAAAAATTTAAGCTCATAATTTTTTTTGTGGAGAGGTGAACAAAATTATTAATTCAAAACAAGAAAATGTGTATTAAACATATTTCATTGTAAAATCTATTTAAACAATTAAAAGAAAACTATAGATGTTCATTATAGGCCGAGTAGAAAAATTCTTCAAGAATATGTATCAGCAGTCATTTAGTGGACTACAGATGAGTTTTAAATCACTTATTGACTTAAAAAATCATTTTATGGTTAGGCTTTCAAGTTTGACTACTTTTATGCAATGTTGAATGGTATTTTTTGGCTTTAAGTAATTAACCAAAGTCTACATTCACAACAATTTTGAATATTATTCAAAATTCTTCCATTTGATTTCTGATTTACTTTTTATTTAAGGATTCTAGTAAGTTATTATTTCAAGCATTAACTTTCCTTTAACAACAAAAAAAGCAGACAAATATTTTTTATTCTTAGCATCATCTTTGGTGGTTACAAATAAATATTTATCAAAGAAACTCTACATTATTACCATAAAGCCCTAGTATCATGCAGATTGTTTAAAATGTAAACATTTAAGTAAACCCACTGCGGCATCAATTCATTTTCCATGTATAAAGAAACAGGAGATTGCATTTATTTATCAAACTGTGCATTAAAAAAAAGTTTTTTTCTTCTTTTTGTCCATTTTGTTGTTGTTTTAGAGGGTAGCAGTAGTAGTAGTAATATAACAATGAATAAAATAAACCCCAAAACAGTGAAATTATGGCTTATTAAGACAGGAAGAAAGATTTAAATGATCTTTTTTTTTAAGGAGGGGTAATTTTGTTTTCAATCAGGCTAACAAATTAAAAAGCATATTTAAAAAAAGTTCTATTATGACATTTACCATAAGAACTAAAAATTAGTTATCATTTAAAGTGCCTCAACTTTTTAGTGAGCTTTAAATAACAGCAGTGAGAATATCTTTTAATCAAGATAGTAACATGCACAGGTCAGATGAGACATGCACAGTGATAAAAAAAGAATCAAATAAAAAATTGAAATAGTTATTAGTTGTGATTGTCACAATTTGAAATAATGATTCACAAGTGTTTGATAGAGCAGAAATGAAGTCATGCAAATAATGAAGGATGGATAATGAAAATAAAAGGTAGGATAACAAACAGTACATCATAAGATGAGAATAAGAATTAAACTGCTGTTCTAAGTTATTACATAAAAATGATATCAGAAGTAAATGATAAGAGATTAGATTCGAGTTTGTATTTCCCCTACTTAAACTGTCCAAAAAATTACAAGAATTAGGCGGAGAACATTTGTTGTCAATACAGCATTAGAAATATAAAATAAAAAAATAATCAGTCCTGGCTTTCTTTAATAATGTAAAACATGTTTTAAAAATCCTATTTCATTACTAAACACATTATTTATTAGAATGGACAGTTGTTGAAAATAAGCAGTGTAAACTCAATATATTAAATAAAAATAAAAATTTGAAAAAATAAAAAAATTCTTGACTAGAAATTGGTGAAAGAGCAAAGAGAAGGAATAAGTTGATAAGAATAATCAAATTAATAAGAAGAGTTTATACTGAAGAGCTAATAGCAAAGAAAACAAAGGAAAATAAATGCTGAAATAGAATAGCTTTAGAATGCGCAGTTTGATGCCCAACATACCAACAGTGCATGGCTTTAAGGTAAGTAAAATGATATTAACTCTTTTAGGGGTTTTTAAGTGTTGGAAATAAAATAAAGATGATGGTGTACGTTTGTTTTCATTTGTTTCTGTAAGAAAATATGGACAGCCCTATGAAAAGATTTTTTTTTGGGGGGGGGGGAGTTTAAATGGAGGCGGACATTATATATATATATATACTCCAAGGAATAATATTTCTAAGAATGACAGTCAATTGTAGGTTATCACATAATATTCTATAAAAAAGTTTTTTTTTTTTTTTGTTTTTTTTTTTAAATCAAACAAAAAATGTATATGGGAAGGAAATGTTATCAGAAAAATAAAAAACCAAAACAGAAATGAGAGTTATATTTTTAAGGATCTATTTTCAATAAGAAAAGATTTAAATGATCAATTAAGCAAGCAAACCTGTTTATAATCTATATAACATGCATTAACAAGAGGCTGAAAAGAGCCAAAGTAAAATTGAAGCAATTATCCCAAAACATCAAATGGAAAACAAAGAACCACAAAATATTTGGATTATCATTTGTAAAACTCAATCTGGACTTCAAAAGTTACCTATACAGTAGACCATGTAGGTTAATCTTATTTATTAAACCCTAATATCATCTGGAGGCAAAATTCAAGAAATTGAATTATAGAAAAATTGTCCTATTTCTGTTAGGCTACAGAAATTAAAAGAAATTTTAAAAAATGGATTATAACCCAAATAATTTATTTCAACAAATATCTCTAATAATTATCATTAAATAAGATTTTTTTTTACTTTAATCAATATATCTAATCTAATAATGGAACCAATCAGGACAAATTTAAAAAAAAAAAAAAAGGTACATTCAAGTGATTTTAACAATTAAAAAGCAATCCATGCAAATAGGAAAATAATCTTGGGCATTAATAAATTACACTTAATGAGAATTAATATGTTGAGATAATGGAATATAAATAAAATGTATAGATTGTTAGTTTATTTCAAAATTGTTGTGCCAAGTGAATACAACATTGAGACTTCTTTCCTTAATAAATAACTATAAAAATGAAGATCTTAAAGTTTTTGAAAACTTCATTAAAAAAAAAAAAAATGGGTATATTATCCCCTAAATCCAAATTCTATTGTAATGCCTGAAAATAAATATATTTGACCCTGAAAATTTACATTAATCTCATCATGTGACTCAAATGGAAACAATTCTGATTTAAAAACGATTCATTTTAATATATTTTGTGACTTTAGTCACAAAAGTTTGATCAGACAATTTAGATTTGCTTTAATTAATAAATGCATGTTAATTTCATTTACTGATTAAATTGAGGTTAAATTGAATATTAATAAATTTTAAAATTACAAAAACAAGTTTTGCATTTAAACATCATTCTAATAAAATCTTAAAAATCAAAAATGAATTCCTATACAAATTCATATTACCAATCATTAGCTGCAACAGTTTGCTAAGCTTTTTTAAATTTGTTTCTAATATTTCAAGGTTGACAATGATGTGCCTCATTGATATTTTTCATTTTTATTATAGGTTTCATAGAATAAGCATTGATATTTAAAAAAATCATCATCATCATCATTTACTGGTGGAGCATCAACACTTGGTTATATACTTTTTTCTTTTTAAAAAAGTGAGAAAAAAAAGATTTATAGAAAAAAAATGTTATTAAAAATAAAGAGAAAGTAAATTATCTGAAAAAGAAAATTTGTGATGGTGACATTTGTGAATACCTTTCCTCTGGTTACGCCATAGGTGGCCCTGGCTCCTGCCCACGTGAAACAGAACCCTTCTGGCTCAGTCAAATTCTTTCCTCCATAGCTGGATAAAATATACACATAGCAATACAAATCCAAGTAGCAATGAATATTTTGCCTACAACAAGGCAATGATACTATTAAGAAGTTTACATAACACAATATTTGAACATTAAAAAGAAAAAGCTAAGTAAAAAATATTCAAGGCAGCTTTAATATTTTCTAAAAGTAGAAATAGAATCATTCATGTGTAGCTTTTCAGTCAACTAACACCTCATAGAAAGAAGTTTTAAAACATTAAAAATCTAGATTTTTCAATTAGGAGTAATAAGTGAAAAGTTGAATGACCAAATATTATTAGAAATAAAAGACTAGAAATATTGAGCAAAAATGCATTTCCATATTCTGAGTTTATGAGTGAAGTAGGAAATATTGACTGAAGAAGAAACAGCAGCACAAATTTTATCTTTGGGAAGAACGTATTTTTGTGAGTTATGGTTTTAAAGATTCCAACATTAGTTAATATAATAAAAATGAATTTTAAAAAAAGTTAAAATTTGTTACTTAAAATGTTCAAGTAATTAAGATGTGAACCTTCTTTTAAGACAAAGATGCATATTTCATAAGAAACATTTTCAGAATTCATTACAGCAGTTAAGTTAGTACGTTTTATATTCTCAATGGAATCATTCTTATTAGAGGAAATCCACAATACATAAGAACATTTATAATGTCTATTTTTTTTTCAGTAAATTTAAAAGAAAAAGTTTTTTTTTTAAATTCTACCAAGCCCAAACTGGATAAAAATATCTTTTTTAAATTAAATGAATCCACAAAACAATTTTGCACGTCTTCTTTCTTTTTATTTTTTTATCATTATGACTTGTTATATGATAATAGGTAAGATTTTTTTTTCATGAGTATTAATTTATAACAGGGTTTTATAATCGTCTAAGAGCATCATTTAAAAAATTTTTTCAGAATTGAAAAAAAAATTGCAGAGAAATATCACAAAAGTGTCGAGTTGGATTACTTTGAAAGAAAATTAAGACACACAGTAAAAAAAAAATTTGACAGAGATTATCAGTTTTACTATGTGAAATTATTTAAAATTTTGAATTTCTTTTTATTTGATTCATTTAATATAGTTTTAGTTATTTTATGTATAGTTTTATTTTTGAAAAATCTATTTAGAGAATTATTAAAAACTGACGTGATGAAACAATGCAAAGACATTAATCTTATTTAATTTCAATGTTAAGGCAAATAACATTTTTTTTTCTTTTTTTGGTACCCCGATTTTTAATGAGGGGAACCTATGTTTCGAGGCCTGTTCGTTCGTTCGTTCGTTCG
>JAUZSX010000027.1:737260-751563 GCA_034780655.1 Idiosepius hallami | reverse complement strand
TATATATATATTTACAGGCTTTTCAAAATCCCTAAGTAGAATTAAATGAGAGAATCATGGATGGTGGTAGAACTGAAATTTAAATGAAAGGTGCTCTATATGGAAAGACTTAGGAGCTTAATAAAAAAAAAATTGCAAAAATACTATGATTATTATTACTAACCTGAAATAATTAAATTTAACCCCTTTTCTTTATTTCAAAACAATTAGCTTTAATCTTTTCTTTAACAAAATAAAACTGATCATAACCAACACCAACCAGTCAACAAGAAAAGAATGTCAAACATTTTTTTTTTAAATTTAGTCATAATGTAATAAAAAAAAAAAAAAAAAATAACAAAAAACCCTAAGCCATTTGATGTCAGAATCTAGTATATGGAAATAAGAACAGTAGGAAGCTCAGATCCTTACCAATCCGGGTCAATTACTAAATTTAAATCTGAATTGTAAAAATCCAGAGCGGTCACTGCCTCATCAATTCTTGGTTCATCAGTTCCAACCTCAGCAGAAGCAGAGGAGTCCTGTTGCGGCCATTTTGATGCTCCTCTTGTTGGAATACTGTGGTAGGAAAAAGCCAGTTCTTGCCTTTCAAAAATCACATCAATTAGAAAAAGATGGAAAACAAGTGAAAAAGAATAGAAAAAAAGAAAAAGGAATGAAAAAAAAAAAATGTTGAATGAACAAAAAAAAAAAAAAAAAAAAATTAAACAAGATTTTTCCAAAGTAACAAATTAGAAGGATTTGCATATTGAACAATAAAAAAATTGTTGAAACCATTTATCAAAAACTTTGAAAATTAAAAAAAAGATGGCAAATATTCTATTTATTGAAAGCAGGAGTTTTAGAACTTCATTTGTAGAAGTGTGTTGATTTAATATAAATCAAAATTCCAAGATATTTTTTAAGAAAGGAATTTCCATCTTTTAATAATCTTGTCTTTTTCCAAATATAATTTAATTTTTTTTTTAGTTTTATAAACCATTTAAAATAAAATACTTGAGTAAATATAAAGACAGATTTGTCAACCACATTTCAAGAGTTGAGCTCCAGTTTCTTGATTATTCCAACTATAGCCTTTTCCAAGTGATTAGGATTATTCCTAAAGAAAAAGAAGTTCATGCTGATGACTGCAGTTCATCAAGATTTAGAAAAGAAGTCAATATATGGACAAATGAGGAGATAAATAGAATTCTAAAATCTATTGAAGCAAATAAAAAGAGCTTTTGTTGTAATTATCTTAAATCTATTTTTCAATTAAAATATTAGGATAAACTATTTTGTAATGACTTTATTGAAAATTTAGATAAATATAAAGTTCATATGGTGAAAACCTAAAAACAGTATAAAAAGTATTTATTCAAAAATAATACAATCGATTTTTCAATGAGAAAATAAACAAGTCTCCTGCCTCCAAATCCTTATTTTCCACAGGTGAGAATATCTATTTGAAATCATTGACAATCATTTATAGATTGTCTATTTGTTAGTAACTTGATATTGTTCGAAAATAAATTGAGTGGCCCGACATTTCATGTTGGATCCAATAATTTGGATAGAGTCACAACTGATGTCATGAAAGAAATGACTATCTATCCATACGTCTTAATGAAAGTATGTCAACCCTAGGAGGGAAGAGAAGGTAAAAGAATAAAAATTCTTTGTCAACTGCCAAATTACAAAAATAAACCTTTTAAAATTCCCAAATTGGGATCAATCATGTATTAAGAAAGCAACTGAAATAATTATAAATAAATATTCACAATTTTTGGAAAATATTTTTAAACAGATTACAAGGCTTTTTGGATTTTTTTTTTTTGTGGGGGGGAGGTGTATCTAATAAATACATTGTTGATGTTTCCGGTTACTGTTCTGAAAAAATAAAGATAATTTTTCAAATTATTAAAAAGATACAATTTTTTATGTAAAAAGTTTTCCCTCTGTTGTATAAGTTAATATATCCACAAAAATAAGAAGGGAATATCTGTTCATTATAGAACTATGCACTAAATAGCATCCTTGTCTACAAAAAATAATTCTCTTTACAGCTACAAAAAGTTAGAAAACTTTATTTTTGGTCCAGTTTACAGAATAAAACCTACACCAAATCATTTTTGATGCACCTTATAAACTAGATTCATAAATAATGGATATCATTTAGGAATATGGTTATTCTATGAAAAGATATCACCTGAAATGAACAGATATTCCAAAAGGGAGTTATTCTTTATTCTATTTCACTTTACAACAGAGCAAATAAATATCTAAGAAATGAATCAGTTCAAAAGAAGTAATAAAAATAATTTTTTAATTGAACAATTGATGAAAAATATTTATAAAATAAAATCATTTGATGACATTCAAACTTAAAAAAACTTCACTCTAAAGACTTTTGGTCAAAGTTTTTCAACAAGAACTGGTTTCTCTGATCAATTAGTTATTTCCTGGTATTCTTTAAATTTCATAACCAAAACAATTAAGATGAAAGAAAGACTGGCAAAATCTAAAATGGTTTCATAAAAACATTAGAAAGTTGAGTTTATTAAATTCTTATTTAAAAAACTACAAACAAAAAATCTATTTAAATCTAATTTTTGTTGATAAGTGAAATTCGGTTTTCCAGAATTCATTCAAAATATCATTTTTGGTTAATAAACTAAGCTGTAAATAGAAATTGATTTTTCTATGAAAAATTTTTTTTAAATAAAAATATATATTTTCTGAAAAGTTCTTAAAATGTTAAGAATTTCATTTTCTTTGTTTATGTTTTAATCAGTTAGATATTTCACGAATATCCTAAAAATATCTATTTAGTTGCAAAGAATATTTTATACATTAAACAGTTCATTAAAATAATTGAACTTCTCATTGAAGTGTTTTTGAAAATGTATCAGAATTTGCTGCTTAAATAAAAACAAATCAAAAAATATAAACAGTACATTGAATTCAAGAAAAATAACTGATTCAATTTATTTTTGTGAAGAAAGAAAATATAAAATCCTGGTTGTTATGGCATTCAATGAAGAAGTAGAAAAGCATGCATGAACATAAAGGCATAACACTTATAGAATGAAGAAGTCTGGCAAAATGAAAAACATAACTAGTATAAAATAGGAAAACTGAACAATGAATGGAAGTAGTGTGTTTCGTAATTGATCAATTGGCGTTGAAGAGTTGCATTTCTCTAAAAAAAAACAAAAAACCTAGGACTATTCAACTCTCACAATAACAATGCAGCTTCCAAAACAGATTGTCAGAGTGGGAGGAGGGAGAGTACACTGAAAATAAATATAAATCAAAAAAGGGAAACAAATTATTAAGATTTATAACTGAAAAAAGAAAACAAAAAATACAAATGACATGATTAAAAAATTGAACAAATCAAATAAGAAATGCAATAAAGTAGAATTTTTATTATTCTACAAGGTTTTTGTTGTTAATGGTGCAAATTCCACAAAGGAGAGAGAATGAAGAAAAAAAAACATTTGGATAAAATAGTTTTTTTTTAAATGAAGGATTTATACTTAAGGATATCAGGCTTTTTACAGAATTAAATTCATTTTTTTAATAATTAGTCAGTGACAAAAAATTGTTAGAATTCTCTCTTGATTTTTTAATAGGATTTAAACATTTGCTAATTCAAAGTCTAGTCAGCCAGTCAACAAACTTAATGTTTGTCCAATAAGCCTAAAAATGTTGAAAAGCAAAACATGATAAAAACAAATATATAGACAAAAACTAAAATCTTCATTTTATATCAAACATTTTAACATCACTTTTACCAAGCATTATTCAAATTCATTTCTATAGATGTTTTACATTAATTGGAAATGTAGTAACTCTATATTTAAAGTAGAAAGTTAATGAGGAAACAGTTGAAAAGTATATTGAAAGAAAACTACCAATAAAAAATATCCACAAAAACATTAGCAGTTGTTTGAAGATCATACATTATTATAATTAAAAAGTTTTTTTTTTTTAAAGACCTGCCAGTTATTACCAAAACAATACTTAAACTCAAACAGAATGAGGAAAGAATTTTTAAAAACCACATTCAGTTCTCAGTTTTTATAATAAAAGCCTAAGATTTAGAGAAAATGTTTTAAATGCCACAATGTTAGTTCAAATGTTATTTAGTTTGGAAAAAAAAACTTTTTTTTACAAACACCCATACGCAAAAAGAAATGCCCTTAGATGCTTGCTTCAGTTGGTCCACTTAAATCTTCCATATTCTGGGGTTGATTACAGTAATATCATTTCTTTTTTGTAAATTTCCTGAGTTTTTAATTTTCATAGAAGCAAAAAGCCTAGAGCTGAGTTTAATAAAACTGATCAAAATTATTTAAGATTTTATTATTAAAGTTCACACTTTGTATTCTCATGAAATACTAATAATTAAAATAAGCCTGATATTGGGATTAACTTAAAATTCATTCAAAGACTGTCAGCAAATAATTTTAAAAAATTATTTTATAGAATTCTTTTAATATCAAACAGGAGTTTCAATTAAGTAAAATAAATGATTCCCTAAATTAAGAATGAAACCAAGAAACACTTTAGTTGATCTATATTTTACAAATGATATTCGGATATAAAAATTAACAACTAAAGTAATTTGAATGTTTTAAATTTGTAAAAATTACATTAAATTAAATCACTTTAAATTCATCTAATTTTCTAAGAAGTTTCCTTTATTAAAAAGATTTTGAAATTTTTTGTCCAAAATCATTTTTTACTAATCGATCAATAATTAGAATAAGTAAGAACAAAAAAACAATACCTAAGAAAATAAAGCAAATTAAAAACTGAATTAACTCAATATTTGTAAGAGTTTCCTTTATAATGTTAAAACATTTCGTTGGATTATTGACATTATATTTAACGTGGAGTCATTAAGATTTTAAAGATATATATATATATTTTTTTTTTACATACTCCAAAACATGCTTAGCCAATAATTGAGACAGTCATTTATATATATATATTTTACACACAATTCTATTAGAAAAACATTTTTTTTAATGATATTCAGGTTCTTATATCAGTATTAGAATTCTATAATGAATCATTGTTTTCAATCTAAATATTTTGAGAATTATTTTATAAATTTTAGTCAAGATATTTTACTTTTTATCTTCTTCAAAATTTCATAAGAACCTCAGAATTTAAACAAAATGTTTTAAAATATAATGCTTTCAACTGGTCAAAGGTGATGATATATGTATATAAATCATTTTCAAAAAATAAAAAAACCAACAAAACAGAAAACCCCAGAAAATGTCTTGTAATGAAGATGGGATCAGAGCTGAAAACATGGTTCATTAACTGTTCATTAGGTTCAAAACTAGAAATTTGGCTATGAAAGATTATGGGCAGGCGGACAGGCAGGAAAGCAGGCATGTAGCGGTTGATGACAAAATCAAAAAGCTAACTAGAAATATTCTAGGTCAAAGTTATATGAAAATATTTAAACACAAACTTATATTTAATGCCCAAACAAATAATAAAATAAGCAATATTACAATTGATGAATCCATGTTTTTTTAAATAAGTGAGCATTTGTGATGAAAGACTATATTATTTGGTAGGATATAAAAGGTTGATTCAGACCAAATAATCAATTCAGTCAGATGAGTATTAAAAAAATGAAAAATGTTCAAAATTGGTGTATCTGAACCAGTTTGTCCATCTTCCATTAAAACAATAAAATGTTGTTCAGCTGTCTCTTCTTGCCTACTAAAAACTAAAAATTTAAATCCATAAAAAGATGCAAAAAGTTCAATACTTTTTTTATGTATCACCCTGAAGCGTCTTAAGAAAAAAGAGGAAGAAATTATTGAAATTTGTTCAAACAAAAAGTCAATTTTCTCTTCCTATTTTTCAATTATAAATATCAAAATGTGATAGAAATGCTTCGAACTTTATTTAGTCAAAAGTTTGGACCGGAAAACTTAAAGGTATTTCAGTTGGTTTTCATAGAATTTAGCTATATCTAAATGTAAAATCATTTTAAATTATTAAAGATAGATGAAAGTTATTGTCGATTTTTAAAGAATAAAAAATAAAGAGGGTTTGCTTAAAAGTTTCAATCAAATTAAAATTTAAACATGAGTAACAATCATAGCAAGTGCAAAATGTTAAGTCATTATGTATGAAAAAGATGTTCACTAAAAACAATATTAGTGGCTATCCAGTTTCAGAGGTTGGATATCAATAGGCAAATGATTGGTTGTTGTTTTTTTTTTTCTTTAGAAAATTTTAATACTACATTAACGTTACATAGAAATTTATAAGTGCATTATTATTTAATTTCTTTAAATCATTCAGAAATTCTAATCTGATATTCTAAAATCTTTTAAGTCAAAAACCAAAATTTTAAAGAATTTAGTTGTGCACTGCTATAGATTTTTCATATTTGAGATTTAATTAATAAGAATAATTAATTATAAGTTAGTACATGAAAATAATTTTATCACTTTATGAAGTAAAAAAAATTGATAATTCATGAGGTTTTCTATAAATTATTTAAAACCATTTGATTTGATTTGGGATTTAATAACATATCAACCACTTTAAGGTGATTTAATGCTGGAATGGTATTTTGTTCATGTTTGATTGATTCTTTTAAGTTTCTGTTATGAAAGTTGGTTTAGTAGTTATTCATTTGTTGTTTATTTTTATTTCACTTGTTTTGTCAGGAGTAGATGAATACTTTATTGATCTTTGTTGTTTCGAAGTTTGAACAGTTTTGTATCTTCCAAGTATTGTATAATTTGGTGAGGTTTTGATTTTTTTTTTTTTTTTTTTAAATACTTTGCTGATGTTTGTTGCTTTCAAATATTTTTAACGGATGTTTTTGTATTTTTTGCATTCTATTAGAATGTGTTTATTTAGAATGTTGATTATGAGTGGGGTCCTGTAAATATTTCTTAGTATGAAGATTAGGATAAAAAAAAGAATGTTTTCTTTTCTCTGAAACTCATTTACATTTGGTTTCAATACAACAGTGGCACATCTCACACACTAAATTCAAAACTTCAATCATTTTCTTTTTTTGCTGACAGATTTCATTGAAACTTTACCACAAAAAAAGTGTAGGGGTTTTTATGATGATCCAATAGTTGATGAGATTCAACATGCTTGTAGCTTAGTTACATATATAAGAAGAGAGCAAATGCATGGGTGTGTGATGACAGGCAAATGTGTTAGCCAAGTTATACTGGGTTTTCAACCATGCAGCATCCATCATTGCAGCCTGTCTCACTCAGCCTCTTGCACACAAGGATACCCCAGTGAGATACTCTCAACCCATTTTGTATAAACAAAGTCATGGGTTCCTATGTTTCTTTAGAAAATAATTTAAGTTTTAAATTTGGTACATCAAATATGCCACTCTGTATGTTGAGTAAATATTCTTTAAATATGAAAAAATATCAAAGTTTAATTTTGATGCAGATGGCTAGTAGTTCTATTCAAATAGCTCCAATTTTAAGCTAAGATTTTTTTTAAATTATATTTATAATATAAAAGAGCTTTTATATCTAAATAAATGATGAGAGCAAAACTATCATGCAAATGAGGATCAAGTTGGAAACATTGGAAAAGAAACTGGAAACAGATTGATTGATGGTAATAAAAATAATTTTTTTAAAAATGAAAGAAAGAAAATAAATTAAAACCAAACTATCATTCATTACTGAAAAAAAGAAAATAGAAATACTGAAAATTTATAAAGTAAAAAAAATATAAATTCCAGAATATTTCAGATTGTTATAAAAAAAAAATCTGTCTTCTTGAATTTGACTAAATATCTGTTTTCATAACCTTATTTTCTGATCCGGTGTTGCATAAAATGAAAAATATTTCTATTTTAAAACTTTTTAGTCATTGATTGTAAATAACCAAAAATTTTCATTTACAAAAGAAATCAGGATTTATTTTATTCAGTTAAGATTTTTTTGGGGGAATAAATTTTTCATATAAAAGAATGTTAAAATATGTTGTATTTTAGAAATATTAAAATTAAATCAAACAGAAATAAACAACAATGGTGGATTTAACACAGGTAGTCTAATGTATTCAATGAATAAATCAAGTGATTTTAAATTTGAGACAAGAAAAGAAAAACAAACAAACATTAAAAGTAATGATCTAAAAAGAGAAAATGATACCCCATTTTATCTGAAGTGCTTTCATTTTTAATAAAAAGAATATTTTTTGTTTTCTCTTAAAACTGTATTATCACTGAAAAACAAAATAGGACAAATGGATGCACAGACATTCAATGTTGTATAATATAGTTTGGATTAAACTATTAGAACATTTCCTTCCAGATTAAAATTTGAACAATAAAATTAAAACATTTTAACCAAAGTTAACATCATATATCTTATTCTTATATTATATATATCTTATTCTTATATTATCTTTTTAAATATTCCAAAGGTAAAATCCAGTATATATGTGTGTGTGTGTGTGTGGTTAACAACAAAGCTTATAGTAACAATGAAAAATTTTTTTAAAATAAATTTACTTAAAATTGAACTAAAACATTTAATTCAATTTCACCAAAAGTAATGGATTTAACATATACAAAATATTTCTTATAGAATTGTTAATCCTTATATTTTTGATAACTTATTTTCTGATGAATTAATCAATGATGACTTTTTTTAATACAAAAAAGTGCAATCATTACTTTATTAATATAAATGGCCTACAAAAAATACTCTTTAGGAAACAAATATTAAAATTTATAAATTACTTAATCATTTTATTAATTTCTTTTTAACTAATTTTCTATTAATGATGCTGGAATCTTTGATGATTGGTTATATTATAGCTGGAAAAAAATTATAGCAAATGTAATTCAGTTAAACAAGGGAAACTACGATGAAAAATTGCACAGATATCCTATAATTTATATAAATATAATTTTTACTCCCAAAATGATAATATTTGTATCGAACCCACAAAACTAAATGACAGTCTTAAAATTCTATTTGAGGGTGAAAATTTGTATGAGAAAGTAGTGTACATTTAACATAAAATTGGTTTTTCCTATGCAATTCTATCAAACTAGAAGATGAAAGAAATTTGGTTTTCTGAAAATAAATCCAGTTGAAGGCATTTCCAAAAATCTAACACTATTTATTAAGTGTTATTAATTTCATTTTTCATTCTCATATGACAATGTGATTTTTTAACAGTTAAAAATAGTTATCAAACCATAATGAATTTTTGTGGAATTTCTGTGGAAGAAGAAGAGGGGTGAATAAGAAATATAAAAATGTTGCAATTTAAATTTACTAGCAAAAAAACTTGATCATCATGCATTGCAAATTGTTAATTAAAATGATAGTGAGTTGCAATCCTGAACTAAAATATTTTTTAAATAGAGCAAGTAACATTAATGAATTTTTATTATTTCAATAGTGTGACTAAAACACTTCAGATGTCAATAATGAAAAAAATATTTTTACTGAAAAACAAATTGTAAAAATATGTAATCAAATGGAAATTTATATTATATATTTGAAAGTTCATTTATACAATAAAAGATATATATTTGTGAATTTTAAGTTTGCCATTTCTACTTTTGTTATTTTTAAATAAAAGCAATAAACTTTGAGATATGAAAGTGAACTAAATATAAATAAAATTCCAAAGAAAAAGAAAATATAACATTGAAATAGATTTACTTTTGAAAATATTTTTGCTATTTTTAAAATCAAATTGAGACATGCAAATCATAATACGCTCCAATTTCATACTAATTAAAAAAAATGATCTGAAACTTTGCTATCTAAAGTCCTTTTTATTTTATATAAATAGAAGCTAATACTCCAGTAAGAAAAGCAGCAATTATTAAAAAAACCCACTTGAATTGGCATCATTCTATAATTAAAAAAAAAAATCATCCAAATGAATCTAAATGTAAGCCTTATTATCAATCTGAGGTTTTAATTTCTTCCATTCATTACAGTTTATAATGTAGTATAATAAATTATATATCAGGTCTATCCAGCAAACAATATAAAATGTGTGGGGCTATGTGGAACCATATGTGGACTTATTTGCACATGTTGGGTCGGCCTTCAGTAAAATAGTTGCAGTCACTACAAACTCACTTGTGTGTGGATGATGTGATATATATATAAAAAATATGATATTCAATATAGGCATTTATTTCAACAAGGATTTTTTAAAAACTATCAGAACTTTAAAGAGAAGTTCAATAATCATTTCTTGTTATATATTAACATGTCAAATCTAAAAAGTATTGATTCAAAACTCTAGTTGTCAGCAATATTACAAGCAAATTTACAATCTTTTTGTGAAGAATGAATAATATAAGGATGAAAGAGAAATGATGTTGAAATCAGTGATTATTGGAGTTTTAAAAACTTAGCAAAGAATTAAGCATTTGTCAAGGAAAAGTTCAGTCATAGTTTTAGGCTTATGAGTAAAATAATCTGATAAAATCTAATAAAAATGTTTCTGAAATAAAATGAGAATTCCAATCAAACATTAGAATCATGCTTTCTCCATTATGCAGCGAGAACTCGTACGATTTTTAAAAGGCAAATAGAATCAAAATTTGAAAAAAAAAAGAAAGATTTTAATTATGTATAAAAAAATATTCAACCAATGAATATTCCAAATTCATTTATAATAATTAAGATTTACTTTAAAAAAAAGTTCAAGTGTATCTATTCATACTAAATGAATTGACTTTGATTCCTCCAATGATAATAAATGAAAAGCATTGAATTTCCTTAATATTTCTTATTTTAAATGGAGATGAGCATGAAAATGATTGCATCAAATGAAAGAATAATCACTAAAATGGAAGTCAAACAAGAACAAGAAATAAAAAAAATAAAAGGACAAAACAAAACATTCAAAACATCTGAAAATATAAATAAATGATGCAGCAGAATTCTAATTTCATAAATGTGTTTTTGGTTGTTTTATTTATCTATGAAAGACTGCTGCTGTGCCATTATTAACCCAGCTGAGATGTGGTAATCTGCTGCAATAGAAATGGATCATCACAATACAAGCAACAATAAAACAAAACAAAAACATTTTACAAATTCCATTTACTCTATTATAACAACATGAAAAATTAAATTGATTGCGGATAATTCAAACAAAAATTTCTAGGGTAATTTTATTGGTCTTATTTTAATTAGAATGAAAAATAATCTTGTAAAAATTTATAATCTTAAAACCAAAAATTAAATAAAAATTGGTTCATGCAAGAATTACAAAAATAGGCTTAGAATTTTGTTCTAAATACAATCTTTCAAATAATATAATTCTATTTCATATTTTTACCTTTCTCTTCGGGCTTCCTCATAAGTTCGTTTCCGAACATGACCGGCTGCTGCTGCAGCTGCATGAGCTGGATGGCCTGGTAAAGTAGCAACAGTAGGTGGGGTGGATGTTGGGATCAGTGTGGCAGCAGGTGCTCCAGCTAAAATTGGCTGGCCTGGAGGTGGAGGAGGGGGCATACCAGGCGCCATAGGAACAGCCATCATGTATGGCGGAGGCACCATCATGGGCACAAATCCTGGATATTGATTCATAGTTCAGCGAATCTGAAACCCAGAAAAAGTGTATTTTAGTTTTTTTTTAAACAAAATTAGGTTTGATTTTTCTTTACATAATTTGATTTAATTATAGTTAATTTTCATTTTTGAGATGAGGCTTCATAATTAAGGAATTAACTTTTTATTATTTATTTTCAATTCCTACCCAAGTGGGCCAGAGAGATTTACTTGGTCACAAAAACATGGTTCGATAGGCAACAACTATGGAAGGCAGTGATTCAGTGAGGGTTAAAAGACCTGAAGAAGACGGCCTGAGGTGAACTCAGACCAAATGTAGTGTAGAAACATAAAAGAAACTACCAAGATGAGGACAAAAGTCTGAATAATAAATTCCTAAATAATTTGATTTATATTTAAACCACATTGTTTTCATAGACACTTTACTCTAAAAGAAAAAATATGCCTTCTGTTTGCTCACAAGCATTAATGCTACTGACTGCTCAGTCTTTCCAGGCTTATAGGCTTGATTCCATTATAAAAATCTTTACAAAATTAAGGTCATAACTGAATTATAATAAATGTTAAAGAACTAAATACAATTTTATCATAATCTACAACAACAGTCACTAAAAAAAGTCAACTACAACAGAATTAGGGGTCTTTCTTTCTATTAGTTAAGGGTTTGAAATTCTTAAAAGGACGTCCAGTACAATAATGGGGAGTGGCGTTCAATATTCTTTTTTTCTTTTTTTTGCTTATAATGCAAAGACATTGAAAGTGTTTTAATTAGCTTTTTAAAGATTAATTTAATCAACAAGAAAGCTTCAAATATCAACAATTTTTTCAAATTCAAATAAAAATTTTGTTATAACAGAAAAAAAAACATTATTGTGAAAACAAAAACTGATAACAAACTAAATCTAAATTTTGTTAAAAAATCAAAATCCATGATTCTTGCTATGATTTAATAAAACATTTAAATATGATTTAATATTAATTTAAAACTGATTTGTAGAAAATATGAATCATTTGTTCAAAGCTTTATTTAGATTTCCTAAAGAAAAATGTTTTTTGCGCAACCAACAAGAAAGCCTGAAATGTGGAAGTAGTATATAAATGGTGACATTTTGAAAAATGTTTGTTTGGCCAACAACAAACAACAACCACCTGTCAACAACAGCTTTTTAAAAGTAGTTGTAGTTCTAAATGATAAATTTTATCACCAACAGCACCTGTTTTTAATAAGGACATACATCTGTTTCCTAAATTTATCTCTACGTAGATTTAATAAAATATTTCATTTCCAGAGAGAGTACACACACACTACTCACACACAGACATTTTCAATCCTTTGGGCCTCACAAGGGTGATATATCGACCCAGACAACATAAGCCCCCCCCCCAAAAAAAAGACTCCAATGTTTTGGCGTTAACATGTTCATTCCTCTAATATAACGGTTCTGAATGATTTCTTGGCAATTTTGATAAGTCGGGGTTCAAAGGATAAAGTGTTTTGTTAAAAATCTTCAATAACTGATCTTGTAAAAATGTCATATCTATACTTGAAAATTATAAATACTTAAAAAAAAATACAGCTGTTTCTTTCGTTTTATTCATTAAAAGAAAAAGTAGCGTCGTAGCGAGTAATTTTCGGATACGTGTAATGAAGAAGTTCTTCAATAGACAAACTGACTTTTGAGATTTGAATTTCATTTTTCAAATAAAACTATTAGAAAAAAATATTTTTGGTCCCTTTCGCAGTTTGTGTTTTTTGCTTTACGTAAATAGAAAAAAAAATCATCAAGCAAGCTTGATTTCCTACCAGAAAATAAAAACCATTATTCCAACCCGCAGGCAGGAAGGGTTTGCGCATATGGCCAAATTTATTTAAGAAAACTATTCAACCTAATACAACTCCCTCCACAAAAAAAATCCTCATTGTTTTTTTGTAAATAGGAAAAATAACCAAACACAAATCAAGTCGTTTTACTATAAATAATAAAGTAACTTCTTTTTTTGTTTTACGGCTTATCAACCTTTTTAACCCATATCTGGGGGGATTCATTCCAAAGTGTATTATTATTAGTCCAAAAGTGAACGATAACGAAACAATTGGGATTCGAAATCGAGTATTTAGATTCCGAAGTCGGCAGTTTTGTATGACAGTCCGGACCAGTCTCAAATCGGGTTAAAAATTTATTCTGGCAATAAGTTTCGGTTGCACCCTAAAGACACGTGACATTATTTTTTCATTTCGATTAATTGCACACGATTGTTTGTTGATTATTGTATTTTTTTTTATATTAAATTGGTATATTTTATTGAATCTTTTTTTATATATTTTTATTTTTTAAATATTGAATCTTAATTCAAGACTTAATAAATATTTTTTCTAATTTACAGAACAAAACAACAAACCGAATAAAATTCAAGACTTGATAAATATTTTTTCTAAAGATTTACAGAACAAAACAACAAAACGAATGAATTTTATTCGTTTTGTTGTTTTGTTCTATAAATCTTTAGAAAAAATATTTATTAATAATAAAATTTTAATTTTATTTGTTTTGTTCTGTTGAATTGTTAGAAAAATTATTTATTCAGTCTTTAATTTTATTGGTTTTGTTGTTTTGTTCTGTAATTCTTTAGAAAAAATATTTATTAAGTCTTGAATTTTATTCGTTTTGTTGTTTTGTTCTGTAAATCTTTAATTTTATTCGTTTTGTTCTGTAAATAAATTAATTTGTT
>JAUZSX010000027.1:724434-737160 GCA_034780655.1 Idiosepius hallami | reverse complement strand
TAAAGCCTCGTGTCCAAAGTCGGATTTATTAAATGTTACTATGATTTTTCAACACTGATTGACCCAACGGGTCATGGTTTGTCTAGATTGAGATTAAAATTATGAATTTTGGCCTTATGGTTAGGGAGAAGATGCATTGAGAAAAAATTTGCCACAAACATACATTCTTGCTTTAATAGAAAGAAAGATTAATACAATATTTCTTATGATTTTAATTCCAGTTTATTAATATTAGGAGATTTTTACTTTTTAGAAGAGTCTTAACTTAAAACCAAATCTTGTTTTACTAACTTAGATATTCCAAAGTCCAAACTATTACCACTAAGCTTCTATTTTCCACAGAGAAAACTGGCTTAGGCTGATACGCTAGGAGCAAGTGTTATGTTAATTTCTAAATATGACTTTTTTTTTTTTTTTTAACTTTTTCTATTAGTGGCTAAATAAATATTATTTCTATTTTTGTTGAATTACCCACTGTAATGTAATTACTTTTAATAACTTAAATGTTTCTTGGTATTTGTTAAAGAATCTAGGTAATCATGTTACACTTTTAAAATATTTAATGAAAAATGTCTTTCACTAAGGCTTTTTGATAGCCATGTGAATATTTTAAAAATTGGCCCAAGGCCAGTATCATTAAAGTTAAATTGAGCAACTATTTGAAAATATTGGCTATTGTGTGTGTGTGTGTGTGTGTGTATATATATATATATATATATATATATATATATATTTATTTATTTATTTATTTGTGGGGGGGTATTTATACTGATAGGTTCTCAAAGATGCAGATATAGAGTGTTTACTGAATATCATTTATATACTTAAATAATCATGTATAGTGATTTAAAAAAAAATACTTTACTACATGCTTGTTGCTTCATTGGAAATATAGCTTGTGAGATTGAATAATTTTCTTATCTCGTATACAGTAGCGTCCAAAAGTTAAGGAACTGTCATCTATAAAAAGGAAGTATCTAAAGATACTTAAGAACATTTAGCGAGACGCTATTTGCACTTTATTGAAGGAAGTAGCAGCCATAACAGGTTTTGTAAAGCATTTAATAGCATCAATGATGCAATTGAAGTTGGTGTAATGGTTAGCAAGGTGGCCTTTGGACGAAACGATATGGGTTCGAATTGAGGGGGGGGTTAATAATTTTTTTTTATAATGAAAATATTATCGAATAATAATATTTTGTTTGATAATTGGAATAAAATGTTTAAATCACTTAGGGAATTTTATTTTAATAATTATTTTTTTTATCGAAAATATTGCAATAATAATTTATTTTAATTATTGAAATAAAATATTTAAACCTGTCAAAGGGAATTTTATTTTAGATGTGACCAATGTTTAGAATGGTATCACTATCAATGTGTGAACATGACAACCAAGAAAGTTCCCAAAAATTGGTTTTGCTTCAGTTGTTGGCAAAATTAATAACGAATTGAGCTTTTAAAAATCCATTTTGTTTTCAAATTCATGTTTTGAATTTTTATGTTTTTGAATTTCATCAAGTTCATATTTTCAAAGAGAGAGAGAAAGACTTTGATCGAAGCCAATAGTATGTTGTGGGTGTGCAAGTTGCCTTTTTTTAGGGTAAAGGGGACGCAAGGCGTATTCTACATCGGGGTTGCTATGTTGCTAAGCACAGCACTGAACAAGATTAAAGAAAAAAATAGATTTAGAAAAAACAAAGACATAGAAACAAATGAAATTTTGTTCAAATAGTTTTATTTAAAGTGTGAAATAAGTCTTGTTCAAATCCTTAATAGAATTTACTAGTCATATTTCATGAAATAGAAATCTATATTTGTATTTTATTGTAGATAGGTTCTCCATCTGTTACTCTAAGTTGGGTTTATTATTTAAATATAAGAACAAATGTTATGGCTGCTTTTTTTTTTTCACGTTACCTTTTAAGATTGTCTTTGTCTTGTTGAAAATCTTTTTTTCAAATTATTTACTCTGGCATTAATGATATTTTGTTAGTTTTCAAATATTTCTTTTCTACTCCTACAGTTTAATAAAAAATTGAATAGTCAGTTTATCATTACATTGTGTGATGTTGTTGTAGGCTATAAAACTTATTAATGTTTTTTTTTTTTTGGAGGGGGATGCATGACTTTTTTTTTTTGTTCTTTCCCTCTCCCCTCTTTTTTGTAAGATTGTGTGAAGCAGCTGCATTTCTTAAGCTTTAATCTTTTTTTTTTTGTATCGCAACAATGTCTGTGTTAAGCCCTTTTAAATGGCTGACTGGGTGTTATGTCAGATCTTCGTTTCACACTTGGACAGCTAAGAAGAAATCTAAGGAAGTGTTCACAAATGGCAAAATTTTATTTTGTGCTGGCTTTAGGGGAGACTTTCTGTGTTTTTTTGTCTAAGGGATAGGCGTTCAAGCTCACAAGGAGGGCTTTTATAAGAAGAGTGGCATAAAAAATATGTGTATCATATTTACTTGGTAGAGCACCAAACCAAGTTAGGCACAAGGCCATTTTTATGTGCTCTATATACCTGGGCTTTTTGAGTTCAGTGTTACTCTCCCCTAGATGAGTTGCTCTCTCAAGTTAACAAGCCCCATCTGCCCGAGGAAGCTCAAGTGAATGTTATGCTTTTTGACTGGGATTTTTAACTCGCGTAATATGATTTCAGAGCCCGAGCTTTTACCAATGCTCCACCGTTTCTACCCAACAAAAATGTATATACATTGTATAAGCATTCAAACTTTGGAATTGTGTTAGACAAGTTTAAATCTCAATTGTTCTGCTTACGTTCACATTCAGATTAATACCCTTAGAAAAGGTATAAATTTCCTCCAACTTGTGTTGTTCAGAGAGATATGTTGACAAAATAACATTTATCAAAAATAGTTCTTTTTGGTATGAAATTACCAAACAAAAGGTTGATATTCCATCAAACATTAAATGACCCCAAAAGTGGTTGATATGCCGTTAAATCCCAAATCAAATCAAATCTGATCCATCAAAAAAAACAAACAAAATCATTTTGCATAAGAAAAAGGGCTTTTATGAAGAGCTGCCTTATTGCACCCCAACTTGGACTTTTCCAACCTCTTCACAAAGATTAGTATGCTTGGGGGTGAGGAGAACATCTCTTTATGACGTTAGATCACAACTGTCATACCTGCTAAATGAAAGTACGACCAAAACTTACCACTACTTTTTGGTACGTTGCTTTTCCTTCTTGTTAATACAATCACATTTATCTATCACCTGTTGTCTGGTTGACCTTTTCATTTACTAGTCAAACAGAAAAGTTACTAGCCAAATCCATCAAATGTTATTTCACTCTAATGTTATGAATAAACCTATAATTCTAAATTTAGTTACTGTTTGATAGAAATTGGCAGCGATGGTGGCGCATTGGTAAAAGCTCAGACTCTGGAATCGTATTACGCGAGTTCAAATCCCAGTCAAAACCATTGCATTCACATTAGTTGCTTCGGGCAGATGGGGCTCGTTAACTGGAGAGAGTAGCTCATCTAGGTGAAGGCCAACACTAATTTCGAAAGCCTTGTGGCCTCCTCTGCTACCAGTCATCGCAGGTCGACTCCACTGGATGTGGGTATCTATTCAGAGAGTGTCTATCTGATAAGCAACAGATACTGCACCAATAATCACCTGCACTAGCAAATTGGGCGCTAAGGTGCAATACTGAAGCCCCAACTAGTCATAGTTGAATCTGACTGACTACAGATTATTACTGTTTAAGAAAGTATAATCTTTTTAACTATTGAATTACTTTTTTTTCTGCATAAAAATTTATTGAATTTCTTTAGACATTTTTTTTAAATAGCCTTGTTTAAAAAAAAAAAAAATGGAATATTTTGTTCTATTTTCTATTCTATCAAACCTTTTCTTGTCTAAATAGTTTTATTTTGATTATTTATTTTTAAAAAAATGGCTAAAAAGACATTTTTTACTTAGTATTTGGAAGATTGTGAAAAAACAGTTATCGAAAGATGTTTTATTATTTTTAGTCAGAACTTGGAAAAATTACTCGCAATTGCAAGTTTTTTACTCACTAAGTAGAACTAAGTAAATTGATTTCTTTTTGGTTTAGAATGTGAAATCTGAAATTTAAACTATTTTTGTAATGTTTGTAAAACTTATCTCATTTTTCTTTTGTTCTAGATCAAGCGATGAACTGAGGTTTGAAATCGTCCTGTCTCTCACTGGAATGGCCTTATGTCAAACACCAGGCTCTGTAAACCAGAATAAGACCACTTGCTACAATGTTGTACCAACTGAAACTCAATGGAGGCTGACTTCATTTTAACTTGGCAATCAAAGATGTGAACTTCAGACACTTAATGCTCTCTGCATTAAATGACCAACAAGGTTGATTTGCCATAAAACAAATCAATCAATCAATTAGACCCTTCAACAACAAACGGACAATCGCAGCTTGCTTTAAAAAACAAAAAGAATTATTTTATGTCAAAGATTTTTAATCAGTTGCTTTTTTTGCTGCTGTTTTGATAGTCTTAACGGTGCCCCCCTTTTTTGGAAGGGGGGTCTTATTTAACTTTTACCCACTTTTTTTTTTACTCTCTAAAATATAAACCAACAAGCCCAATCATTTACCTTCCAAAAAAAAAAAAGCAAACTAAAACCCCAATATTGGTTTAAAAATTATCAAAATCAAAAACATCCTGAATACCTTATAACTAAATTTATTACTACAAAGGTCCTCCAAAAAAAATCACCAAACAAAGAAAAAACTCCAACCAGCTTAACAAACCAAATAACCAAAAACATTAAAATTGATATTAAATGAATAAACAGCCCAAATTCTCCCTAAAATCTATGAGACCTTAAATAACCAGAAAAGGTTTAAAAGTTTGTTATACCCGATCAAACCAAACCAAATTTTCATCTCCAGAATCAATATTTTTTTTCCTATCTCTTCTCATGCCAAACGTGTTCCTTGTTCCGTACGATTGTCTGCCTAGAAGAAAATCAAGCTTGTCGGAAAGCAAACCAAAGCAAAACCAGCAAGGATGGGTGAATCGTCGTCACTTGTTTGCACTTTCTGCAGCAAAGAGTTTCCCAACAAGTCGCGTCTTGAAGCTCATCTAAAGCTGCACACGGCCGAGAAAAAGCACATTTGCTCTCAGTGCGACCGAGCATTTCGAACAGGATCTGACCTGAAGGTGCACTTTCGAACGCACACTGGCGAGAAACCCTACAAATGCCAATTCTGCGACCAAGCTTTTGCCGTTTCTCGCAACCTCACTGCTCACACCCGAATCCACACCGGGGAGAGGCCATTTGGCTGTTCATTGTGTGGCAAAGCCTTCACCCAAAAATCGGCACTAAATGTCCACATGAGAATACACACTGGAGATAAACCCTTCCAGTGTATTTTTTGTGCAAAACAGTTTGCATATTCGAACAGTCTTAAAATGCATCTCAAAGAACATACGCGTGAGACTCACAGCAGTGAGCAAAATGCTAGCACTTCTCTTAATACAGCTTCGGAACTTTCCACGGCACCTGTAAATGCTTCGAACCAGTCGGATGGAGGTCGTAAACGGAAACGTAGCAGTCGAAGCCGCAGAAAGCGTAAGCCGATCAAGCAAGAACCAGCCGTGTTGGGATTTTCTGATTACACTCAGCAGGAAGAAGAGGAAAACCTCTACACGTGTTCGATTTGTTCTCAAGGCTTTGACCAAATTGAGGTCCTGGCCGAACATTGGAAATCGCACAACGAGGACACAGACTCCGAAAGAAGTGACGACAATGACGGTTCGCTGTCATCGGACATTCCAGCTGATCATCCAGTTCCAATAAAAACCGAAGGCGGATTGTCAGAGATTAAAAATTCTCCCATTGACAATTTGAAACCGCATTGTGGAAAAGACTCCAATTCTGATCCGAATCAGACATCAATTTATAACAACTTAAGAGAAATCATCGCCAAATCCCTCGGTGCCTCTCAGATAAGCAATGGCCAATGTCATTTAAAGGCGAGCAGCCACGATCGTTCCACTGTCACGTTTGGATCAGCAGCCAAGTTGTATCAGCCTCAGAGCCTGCTCAGAGGCTACCATACTTCAAAATCCTCTTCAGGTCGTATATTTGGCCGTTTAAAACACCCGTCGTTTATTTCCGATGAAGATGAAGCCGCAGATAGTCCTACGTTTCAGTCTCCCATCAAGGTCGAGTCGAACACATCAACTGGAATAAACGACGAGAACATCTTTGGAAGCTTGGCCTCCATCACAGAAAAAGCCAAAGAAAATCCGAATAGAGCGGACATCAGCTTCTTTTCTCCTTCAAGTCTTACTTCGTCATTTTATGTTGGGAATAATTTAAATATGAAAAAACCTGCATTTCCCAATCGGAATGATGGGGCCATTTGGGAAGACTATCCAAGTAATTCTACAGATTTCAATAAGTCCACCACAGAAGAACCATTCTTTGATAAATCTACTCCTAACAATAATCCTGCCTTCCAATCCTTTAGCAATTCTAAAATTGATGACCACTGCCCAATCAAACCTGAGGGCTCCAAGTCTTCATGCCTTGTTGATAATAGACTTGATATTGCTTCACTTTTTGACCAGGACATTTACACCTCTGCCCTCAACGATGCCCTGAAATCACTGCCTTCGACTGCTTCGACCTCGTTTTTGAGCAACAATACTGACAATGCAGACGCTTTCCTTTCTACAACTGGTGAGGTCAGCGACTCCCAAATTTTACAGGAAACTGAACAACCCGAGAACTCTACGTTATTCATGTCCCCTGCATCTACGATGATGTCTACATCTTCAATGCCTTCAATAATGTCGATGATGGACAACTCGCAGCTGGATCTGTTAACCAATACAACCCCTTCCCCGGCCAAAGTTATTACCACTTCCTCCTCAAAAAAAGCTGCTCCTTCTCTTCCCCCTCCACCACCGCCACCATCGTTGTCGTCTTCGATGGTGCACACTTATAAGTGCAATCTTTGTGGCATGGTCTTCTGCGAGTCGGGGTTGTTCGCCGAACACTTGGATAAACACTCCAAAAGCCCCAACCCTTTCATGTGCACGGAGTGTGGCAAGCAGTGCAACCGCCAGTATGATTTGAAGGTCCACGCCCGAACGCACACAGGTGAGCGGCCTTACAAGTGCAAGTTTTGTAACCGCGGCTTTGCCATTTCCCGGAACCTTGTAGCGCACTTACGAATCCACACTGGTGAACGACCGTACAAGTGTGAAACCTGCAGCAAGTCATTTACCCAACAGAGTGCCCTACGCACTCACAGCCGCATTCACACTGGAGAGAAACCCTACGTTTGTAAAACTTGTGGAAAACAGTTCGCTTATTCTTACGTTCTGAATGCCCACTTGCGCAACTCTAAGCTGCATCGGTGTCATTACTGCAATGGGATGTATGTTGGGGCGTGCACTCTGGCACAACATATGAAATCCCATGAGGATGAAGAAGGAAAGCTTTTAGAAAATTTAGCTACCAATGTTAATAAAGATCAGTCAGTCGACCCAGTGCAGACCACAAGTGTTAGCGGAAAGCAAGACCCTATTATAAACACCAAAACCAGGAATAGCTCTAAAAAACGGTCTACTGTTTCCAAGGGCAAAAATGTTTCTAAAAATTTAATTCTAAATTCATTCACAGAATTCCAGGATGAGCCGGCTCCAACCTTAGATTATTCCAACTTGATGCCAAATTCAAATCTCTCTAATTATCAAAATTTCGGATTTGAGACAAAAGAATCTGATTCAAATAAATTTGAAACACCAGAAATCAAATCCGAATCCGTTCACAAGAACCATCTGCAAAAAAAACACGAGGCTAAAACGGTAGACTACAAGAAAGAGCTGGATGAAATTGTTGTTGACAGTCTGAATACTCCAGCTGACAGTCATTCAGTACGAAAGCAATCCTTAGCAAACTGTAACAATCAGCCTGGCAATTTTGGAGGAAAATTGAGCTCCTACCTCAAATACGCCAGGCATCTTTCCCAGCAACATCAAGCGATGATTTCCATAAAAGCTAAGCCCCGGACAAAGACTTATAGGTGCTGGCACTGTCAGAGTGGTTTTGGTCTCTTCAAGGATCTCAGCAGGCACGTTGTACAACACTGGAAAAAGAAACGCAAGCACCTATGCTTTTATTGTTCAAAGCGATTCCCTAATCACCGAGCGTCTCTCATTCACCAAAAAGTCCACAAATCCAAGAAACACTTCAAATGTTGTCAGTGCAATAAAAAATTTGTCTTTGCTTCTAACTTAACATCGCATAAAAAACTGATGCATTCCCTGCAATACCGGTTTAAGCCATTCAATTGCCAGTACTGTCTTCGGGTATTTGGCCGTTATTATTTGCTAGCATCTCACCTCAAGGTGTCACATTTAGGGGGATCTCTGAAATCAAACCTCCAGAGTTCTCTCATTGATAAAAAGTGTCCTTTAACTGTAACGAAATCCAATGGCTTAAAGAACGACAGAAATTCGGTACCTAACTCCAAAATGGACAAAGATTCTCGGGTCACTCGATCTGAATTTAAAAGAAGGAATTCTACTGTGAAGACAGATTCCAAAGATCCTCAAAACATTGTCCCTAAAAAAGCAATCAATAAACGCAAGGTTGGTTCACGGAAAGATAACAACCAAATCGTCATTTATCTCAATGATCAAACCGAAGCCAATAGCAAAACGAAAAAGAAAAAGCCCGTTGATCAAGCTAGCATGATCGCCGCAAATCTAGCCAATGGTGGCCACAAATTCTCTTGTACATTTTGTGATCGTGCATTTAACCAACGCCACCAGCTCATTGTGCATCTGCGCATACATACTGGTGAGAAACCTTACAAGTGTACTTGGTGCCAAAAGGCCTTCAGAGTGTCTAACGACCTAAACGTTCACACCCGAATCCATACCGGCTATCGTCCCTACCGTTGTAAGATCTGTGACAAGACTTTTACGGTCCTGCGCAACTTATCAACCCACATGCGGGTCCACACCGGAGAAAGGCCGTTCGAGTGCAGCATCTGTGCCAAATCCTTCTCTCAAAAATCAGCGCTTACTGTGCACCAACGCATTCACACAGGCCTGAAGCCTTTTAGATGCGAGCTATGTTTGCAGACGTTTGGTCATTCATCAAGCCTTCGACAGCACATGCAACGACACCAGAACAACCGGTTTGAGAAAAACCAGTTTTGGTGCACCGTTTGCCAACAAGAGTTTCGAGAATATTCCGAGCTAGCCGTTCATATGGAAGAACATTCAAACACTTTGCAGGATTTAGATAATTTGGACGAGGCGGGGATCAAAAGTTACACAACTCCAACTGAATTAACTCCTGGCTACATCGATCGTAATTGTAGCAATGCTAGTGCCCCGAGTGTAGATCAGTTGAGAGCATTTGATAATCAAGGAATCGGTAACTATAGTGCCGCTCATATAAAGACTGAGCCTGAAAGTGTTAATGCTACGGAATCTCTAAAGTTCCAAGCATTGACTAACGAGAATCATAAACAGATATCTAAAGAGTCTCTTAACGAAAATCTAAAGAAAGTTTTACCAAATCGTGGGAGTTACCGCAGTCGACGAAAGAAGTCTGGAGTCACTCAATTTCTTACCCCAGAAATCATGAGCTCAGACATTAAGACAGAAGAAAATACTGAATCCTCAGTTCCAAAAAATACAGAAAAAAATCCCGAGTCTTCAGTTCCAAAAAATATTGGCCCCCCTTTTACTTGTAATGATTGTGGAAAAGTTTTCAACCAGAAATGCCACCTCCAAAACCATTGTCGAGTGCACACTAGGGAAAAACCCTTCTCATGCCAGTTTTGCAGTGAATCATTCCGTATTGGCAATGAGTTAAGATTTCACCTTCGTACCCATGCTGGGGAAAAACCTTATAAATGCGAAGTGTGTGGTGATAGTTTTCCCATTTCACGGACCCTTACTGCCCACATGAAAACACACGTGGCCGAGCATCCCTTTAAGTGCGAATACTGCGATGAGCAATTCACCCAGAAGTCGGCATTGAAGGCGCACACCAAAACACACACCAGAGCAAAACCGTTCAAATGTCAACACTGTGAAGAAACATTCGCTTATTTGTCTAGCCTCAACATACACTGCAAACAGCAGCATAACAACTCCACTGCAAATAATAACAAAGACAAAAGTACAGACCCGTCAGTGACCAGTAAGATTTTTAAGTGCGGGGAGTGCGGTCAGACTTTCAATCATGCCAGTACACTTAGCATCCATCGCCGGATCCACAAAGTGCAGCCCCAAAAGTGGGGAAGACGTCGAGGATCCCCGAGAATTCAGAACAGAATGAATAACGACGATCCCGACTTGCATCCAGCCAAGCCGTCTGAAGCATCCGTTGCGTCTTGCGATGAAAATAGGTCTGAAGACCCGCAGCTTGGTTTTAATTCCCCAAAGTTTGAACAAGATGATCCTTTGGAAAATCATCCAGCAGAAAGCTTGTCAGAAAATGATCAAAACAGTTTTCCGTCTCAAACAGCACGTTTCCGTATAACCGAACGGATGAACTTGAGGAGTAAACGACCAAGACGCGTCAGAAATGCTCTGGTGGCACCACCTCCGAAGGATATTCTGGCAGAAGAGTACAGTAGCGGGTCGGGTGGTGTGTCAGATAGACAAAACCTGGTCAAAATTGAAAACGACATTTCCTTGCATGAAGATGAAAACGAGTACGACAAAGAAATGCTGGATTCTTTGGGTGCATCAGTGCAAGAAAGTCTGTTCGGAATGGAAGACATGGCTAAGATTTCTATGCAGGAGACTGTCGACTATGGTGAAAAGATGTTTGAGTCAAGTGACGTATTAGACGAAATGTCGCCCATCAAAACCGAAAATGCTAGCAACAATATGTCACAAGGGAGTGACGCCTGCAACGTGTGTGGCAAATCATTCAGCCAGCGAGCTCACTTGAATGCACACTATCGCATTCACACAGGTGAGCGGCCTTATCGGTGCTGCTGCTGCCCCAAGGCATTTCGTGTGCGCAGTGACCTGACGGTGCATATCCGTACACACACCGGAGAGAGACCCTACAAATGCAAGTTCTGTCCAAAGGCCTTCTCCATTTCTCGAAACCTAACCGCCCACCTTCGGACCCACACTGGAGAAAGACCTTTTCCTTGCCTTCACTGCAGCAAACGTTTTACTCAGAAGTCTGCCCTGACAGTCCACCTGCGGACCCATACGGGTGTGCGACCTTATGTCTGTCCCGAGTGCAATGAAACTTTTGCCTATTCACACAGCTTAAAAGTTCACATGAAAAACCACGAGAAATCTAATACTTTGACTCCGGCTTCTAAGCCTGGTGGAAGTCGTGTGCGAAAAGTTAATACCAACAAAAATAAAATTTTAGGGAGTTCTGTTGCCAAGGCGATCCCAACACCTCGATCTCGCAGGGGTAGAAAGGCATCGATTAGAAATGACGACCATAACACAATATCAAACTTAAAGCAAGAATCACAATTAAATGTTGCTTCAAACAACAATGACAAACACCCCTATTCTTGTCAAGTGTGTGGAAAGTCCTTCCTGCAGAATTCCCAACTGGTTGCTCACATGCGCATCCACAGTGGTGAGAGGCCTTTCCTTTGCAGGTGGTGCCCCAAAACATTCCGTCTCTCCAGCGACCTGACAGTGCACCAGCGCACACACACGGGGGAGAAACCCTACAAGTGTGAACAATGTGGCAAGACGTTTTCCATCTCGCGTAACCTTATCACCCACATGAGAACACACACTGGCGAAAGGCCGTTCCAGTGCGCATGCTGCCACAAAAGATTTACCCAAAAGTCTGCCCTCACTGTACACATGCGGACCCACACAGGGGCCACTCCTTATACGTGTGAACTGTGCCAGGAGACATTTGCCTATTCCAGTTGTTTGTCTCTGCACAAAAAGAACAAGAAAGCAATTGACTGTAGCCAGTGCGGAGAAGTCCTACTTGGCAAGTGTGCCTTCAGATCTCATAAGCAGACACACGAAGCAGATCAAACATTCCTAACCAGGGAGTGAGCAGACCAGGGCGAGGCCGTGTTGTCAGGAAGAAATTAACTTTATAAAAAAAAAAACTAGAGGAAAGAGAATTTTGGATTGTGGCAAACATTGAGTTGCTCATCATAACTAAAAAGCCCTGGAATAGTGGGGTAAATGGATTGAATATTTCAATAATACAAAGTGGTTGCTAGAAAAGCGAGAAATTTGTCAAATGTTAATTTATTTTTACAAAGAATAATTTTTGTAAAGTTTTTCAATAGTGATGTCATAATACACTCAAAAGTGTTGCAGCTCATCTATTATATTATATATAATATATATATAATATATAATATTATATATAATATAATATATATATTATATATTTATTTATTTTATGAGAAGGGAATGGGTCACGAAAGAGTCTAGTTAAGGTAAGATTTAGGTGCATGACCAACCCGACTAGTCCCTCCCCCAATCGGCCTTGTGCCAAAGCCTTTGTATTTTAGGCTAAATAAAATACACTACCAAGGGAAGAAGAAGAAAAGAAACAATAAAAATGCTGTCTCACTGACCAAAATTTAATCCAACAGAAGATAATCTTAATTCTTCTTTTCATGATCTTTCTTTGAGTTTTTTCTTGTTTTCTTACAAGATCCTTTGTAATGGGGTCTAGAGTTTGTATGTATTGAAGATGATCTTAATTCTT
>JAUZSX010000027.1:668186-685188 GCA_034780655.1 Idiosepius hallami | reverse complement strand
TGATTTCGTTGTAACTGCACTAAAAGCCCTAATTCCATAAATCCACTCTGATGAAAATTTCGTTTTTATAAATAGACATTCATGCTTACCATTTCTCTTAAATCCCTAGACAGTGTTAAATAAATAGATTTATGCATCGAAGCCAACCACCCCGTTCCCACTAAAACTGTAAAAAAGGGGAAAACGTGTTTGTACATGCGCACACCACACACAAAGTTGAAAGGGAACCATAAACGACATGATAGGAGACCAAACTGATATTTAAACGTAATGCTCAGTAAGCAAAGAAAATTTCGGTAATTAATCCCTCTCCACAACTCAGCCTTACTCACTCTCTCTTTCTCTCTTTCTCCCTTTCTCTCTATCTATCTCTTTCTCTCTGTCTCTCTCTGTCTCTCTTTTTATCTCTGTCTCTGTCTCTCTATCTTTATCTCTCTCTCTCTATCTATCTATCTCTTTTTCTGGTTCTCTTTCCCCCACCTACTCATTCACTCACTCTCTTATTCATAAACACACACCTCATCTCTCTCTCTCTCTCTCTCTCTCTCTCTCTCTCTCTATCTATCTCTCTCTCTGTTTCTTCTCTCTATTTCTTTCTCCGTTTCTATCTCACTCACTCTCTTTTTCATTCATACACAGACATACTATCTTTCCCTTTCCAAGTTAATTCTATTACGGCTTTCTGTTTTTTCTCTCTCTACGTCCTCTCTCTATCGTCCTAACACTCCCTCATCTCTCTTACTCCCCCTTCTCTCTCACACGCGCCCTGTCTCAATCTCGTTATGCGTTCCTATCAATCATGTACCTTTTTTTCTATTTATGTGCATTAACAAAAATTCAACAATGCCCAATTCAAAATTAATAATCTCAATGTCTCTTAACTTGAACAGGAGCAGACAAATGAATGCACCTAGAACTCCAGCTAAGAGATATACTCTATCAACACTATCCACCATGCAATTCCTATATCCTCACATCGATCGACCGAGTAGGTGGGCTGGACAAATTAGCAGCTAAACGACCTCAAGACAGTGCTACTCCCTTTGGTAAGGACTTTTAGAATTCTCTAGGATAGTGAAGAACTCTATCGACTACAAGAATAATGATTTGAAATCAAAAGGGCAAAAGACATAAGGACAAAAGATAAGAATCAAATAGACAGATAGACAGACAGACAGCAATAACACATTGTGTTACATCTTACAACGATGAACTATATATTAAGACTGGTTACGTTTCGATTTAGAATAGCACATGTACCGATGGTATTCTTATTAAATAAAAAATGCAAGCACCCAATGTGTTTGTTTACGGGGCTCTAAGCAACACTTACGCCGAAAAAGTTCCAAGACCAGACAGTCAATTCTCCAGACACCGATTCTTAGCAAAACCAAAAAGGTTTCGTATTCTTTGATTCTCAGGCTTCAAAAGTTCCGAGAAGAGAAAGCAAGTCTATAAACATAAATGCACTTACTATTTTCGGTTCTTTGGGTGAATCGGTGTAGATTAAGTCGTCGTTTTATTAGTTCTTTCGGTGAAGATGCTTTTAAGGTAAAACTTAAACGTAAGGTAGCTTCACATCTACTTTACACAAAAATAGAAAATAAACTTAACATTCAACTGTTTTTTTTAAAAAAGTATCATTTAAAAGATTTCCAAATCATTAAAACGTCAACGTATTTTGTCTATTATTTGAACAATAATTTCCATCTTTAATTTTTGTTACCTTTACAACATTTCAGCTAATTAATCATTCTCTAATTAATCGAGCAAGTGAACTCAAATAGCCAAACTCTGTTGCCTGAAGATAACAATATGTTCCAAGGTGATAATACTCCGATCCACATTTCCCATATCATTAATTGGTATGAAGAGCATCAAACTGAGGTGGAACATATTGAACATCACCCCCAATCTTCGGATCTCAATATCATTGACATCAGGGCCGTGCTTAGGATTCCTGCAGACCCCATAATTGCGGGGTGGGAGGTGCAAGCTCCCTAGGGGCCGTAAGGCTCCTTGGCTTCGCAAATCTAAAGTAATTAAAAAAAATGCCAAATTACTTATTTGAATTAACTAGAAAATCATTATCACACTTGAAATATATAACTATCAATCTATCTCTCTTTCTGTCTATCTCTCTTTCTCTCGTATTTGTATAAGTATGTATTTATGGTCTTTGATCGAAGGTTCCAGTATGTTAAGGGGGGAACCTTATCTTTTTAGAGGAAAGGGGGCTGCAAGATGCATTCTGCAACGGGACTGCAAGATGGCTAAGCAAGGAACTGATTGACATTTGTGGTGTATACTTGAGCAAAAAGCCAGGGATCGCCATTCCTTCTGTCTGAATGATCTGGGACAAGTTTTGATAGAAGAGTGGTAGAAAATTTCGATGGAAGAATCAAGAAGCTTTATGATTCAATTCCAAGACGTATTAAAGCTCTATTGAAGGCTAAAGAGGATCCATCTCCATATTGAATGAAGTTCATCCAAATTTAACAATATTTCCAGTTATTTTGTCCCTTTCTATGCCTGTATATGCATTCATAAGCATTATCTTAATATATGTATATTGAACATCAAATTAGTAAATTGTAAGGGTTATGTAGGAAATTTATCATTTTAATTTTTTGATTTTGATATATAAGTAAAATTATTTAAAATAAATAATAACTAATTTGACTAAATATATTGTTTATTCTGACTTGTTATCAATCTGAATTAGCGTTCATATTTTTTTCTTTTAGGGACAGATATTACACGGTCACTTAGGCAACCCTCTTAACTAGTGTTGAGCTCAATATGTAACAACTTATGAGTTTCTTTTAAGTGCGGAAAGAACGTTGTCAGACCATGATAGGAGTGAGGAGGAGGAGGGCCTCCCCTATACCGCCCACAATGATAACAACCAGTGAACATATTACTTGGGAATATATAAAATCTGTCATGTTTCTCAACAAAATACTTAAACCGTTAGTTCGCAAATTTGTCAGTTTAGACAAATTTAAGAAGCTCTTTTCATCACTTTTTCCCGTCCATCGACTCTTCAACACTTCAAGCCTTGTTCTGAAATAAGGAATTGTTTTAATGCTTTAGGAAATTTAGAAAACTATTTCAAACCGCTTGAAAATATTTTTTGAAACAAAGGTCTTGTTTTTAAACAATTCATTTTATTCCTAACCAGCCAACTTGTCCGCTTGTCATAAAGACGCATTTATAAAAACTTTAACCTCTATGGACCCATTTTTACAAACTAGTCTTTCACCGATGTCTTTAGAGATTTCACAGATTCTAAGGATCGGTAAAGATACATTCGAGAATCACTGAATAAGACTACGCAAAAACACCTCCTTAATGAGATCAACCAGAGTCTAAAATGGAGGAGTGATATTCGATTTGAATGGGGTTGATTTTTCCATAGGGGTTTCATTTTTATAGGTGCAATTAGGTGCGGCTAACGAAGTCTTACTTTAAATTTTTCTAGTATATATAGAGATTTTTTTTAAATATTATTTTAAGGAAGTATTTTGGTTTTTATTGTGAAAATATGGCATCGCTCGTTATGCACTTCTTACATGGGTTTAGAAATATGATTTCCATAGGATTTGGTAAGATATTTTGATAATATCTAAGTAAATTATTTTTAAACCTTTTAATCCAGACTTATCAAAAATACCAAGTAGTCACTTAGAGCTAACATATTAGAGGAACATATTAGGGTCAAAATATTAGTGTTCTTCTATTGCCTTTTGTTGTCAGGATTGATATATCGGTTCTCAAGGATCCAAAGGGGAGGGAATGCGGTGAATATTTTATTATAGATCTTATTTCATTTTATGAAAGTTTGCCGGTTAAGCGAATATATAAGGAATAAGAATTTATGGGATCTAAGATTTAATCACTTTTCGTATGTAACAATGACTATCACTGCTAGACATCTATCACTTTTATTTTTGGACAACAAATATCTTTACTAGTTATTAGAAATTTTCCCCTGCAGTGTTGCTAATTTCATTTTTTTCTAATTCATAGAAAATCATATGAGATGGCCAAATACTCGAATTCATTAAATAACTAAGTAGTTTGGCACAAGGCCATTTTTACGTGCTCTTACCCAGGATTTTTGCACTCGATGTTACCCTTTACCTAATTAAGCTGCTCTCCCGAGTTAATGAGCCCGATCTACTCGAGGCTGGCTGAAATGAAAGTAATGGTTTTGACTGGGATTTGAACTCGCTTACTACGATTCCAAAGCCCGAGCTTTTACCAATACTCCAACTTCGCTGCCCAGAGGCTTTGATATGCCGTAAAAGAAAACATGTAAATAGCCTGTTTATAGGCTTCTCGATTTTGAACTATAGTTGTTAAGTGACCGATTTTCTATTTCTATTTCGTCTCGTCCTCTGATCAATACAGGAGGAATAAAAAAATTGAGGCATTACTTTTAGAATAGACCTTATATTACAAAGAAAATATTCGTGTTTTTTAAACAAATATACGAAATAATGCTGCATTACATGGAAAAGTATTTTTAATATACAACTAAGACCTCTCAAAAAGCAAAAATGTATATATTTTTGCTTTATATATTTATATATATGTATATATATACATATATATACATATGTGTGAGTATAAATGTATGCGGAAATATCCATATATTCATGTATATATGTGTGTATATCTACATACATACAACAGATACATATATTTACTACATTTTTGTATATATATTAATATATTCAAACACATTTACATAATCATGATTTTTGATCGCTTTTTCCACCACTTTCTGTTTTTCTCTCTCTCCCTCTTTCTCTCTCTCTTTCTCTCTCTCTCTCTCTCTCTACCTCTCATATGTCTTTTCATCACAAACACACTACATATCTCCATACAAAAAACGCATAGACACAAATATATACATATAGCCAAGCTCTGTTTCCCTTTATATCTGTACTTTCTGCAATTTGAAAAGTGTCAACTTTCCTCCCGAAAGTTAAGGTACCGTCGACCCCACCCTACATTCAGTCTTCCATCAAAAAAATATTTCATAAAGGCAAAGATAGAAGTAGGGAAAATAGTCGGCCAAAGAAGGCAGGTGGGGGAGAATTCGGTGTGGGGTAGGGAACTGAGATCCTTTACTTTCTGCCCCCTGCCATCAGTTCAAGAGAGCTGAAATTTCTGGGGCCACATCAAAGCCTTTCATGTAAGACTGCTATCATCATCATGAACCACAACAACAACAATAACAACAACAAAGTAATAACAATTCATTTTCCTTTTTACTAGCCGCCGTGTGTCTGAGTTTACTAAAATACTTGGTGTCTAAACACACAAAAAGACAGATTTCCGGCCAATATATTCACCCTCGGATCATATTTTCTAAGTTTTAACGCTGTCTAAATTTATGTAAGATTTTCAAATGTTTCCAGATTTTTAGGTATTTTTTGTATACAAAATTATACAATGAAAATGTATTTCTAAATGTTTGAAAAAAGAGATTATTATTATCGGATCTTTCACCGATCACCAGGCACATTCGAACCCAGCAACCAGTGGCTTTACACTGGAGTCAAAGTGACAACAAGTCTCCTCTGATCACCAGCATGTTCCACACCATTTCAGTCAAGGACTGAATGGTGCAATATCTCCCCGCGTCCACTTTGGACACCTGCCAATGCCTGGTTGTGATTTCTGAAGTCAGAGTGACAATAAGTCTCCTCTGACACTCCAGTATATCTGGATACCTTGCAGTCAGTGACTACAAGCCCTCCTCCTTCTAATTCTTTTTTTTTTCTTTTTTTTGCAAAGGGTCTTTTTATTTTTCAATCGTTTTTCATTGTCCCACATCGTCCGTTTATGAATTCTATTGTTGTTGTTGCTGTTATTATTATTATCATTATTATTATTAATACTATAATAATAATAATATTATTATTATTATTATTATTATTATTATTATAGAAAATAAAAGCTTTTTTACTTAGGAAAAATTGTCAGTGGGAAATAAATACTTTGAATGGCCTTTAATCTTTTTGAAATATTGTGTATAAAATCATAGGAAGTTTTCGCAAACGATATTTGATGACATTAATTTGGAACTTTAATCTGAATCCAAAAATACGATGCAAAAATTTTGGCTTGCTTTCTCCCAAAATCTGATCAATTATCATTCGGCTTTTTAATTACTGCAACAATATTTATTCCCACAAATTATGCTAATACTTTATTTACTTTACGGGGATAGGCTGCTGTGATTCTATAATCGTTGTTGTTATCATTCATGTAAATATCATTATTCTATTATTAGACTAGTGTTGTTATTATTAAATTCTCACAAATGTGCAACATCTGCTGGGGAAAATAATATGTCTCCAAAGGCGTATTGGGATCCGTTTATATTTTTTTTCCTTCCACCCAAAATATAATTTGCAAAACGGAATATCTAGATTGATATAGACCTTTGAGACTGCAGCCAATTATTTGTTTAGTTAAATATTCCTTTGTAAATATAAAATCAAGAACTGCTTGCAGAAGCTCTCGGATATTATATGATCAGAGATGTGCATTCTAAGTGTTTCTTGTTTTAAAAAACTGTAGCTTAATAGTCAAGTTACTTTTACTTAAGTTTCTTGAGTTCAAATAAAAAGCTAGTCATCATGAAATCCATTAATAAAACTTCATTATTCAATTATAAAACATATTTTGTAAGTAAATCATGCTTTCTCTTAAAATATTTATTGAAACTATGCACTTTAGATTTTATCTAAGTTGAATTTTGGACACCATTTTTTTCAAGAATATTTGTTCTATCTTTAGTAACATTAATTAGAACTGCCTGAAAATAAAGAAACTTTTAAAAAATAGAAAAACTGGAAAACAAATTAATACAGGATGTAAAAACTAAGTAGTTTTCACATCATTAAAATCTGTTTGTCGGACTTAATCATATTGTTTGTGTCATTAACGAAATTTCATGAAAGCTAACAAAAACGGATGTATTTAATGTTACTTTATTTTTGTATTGTTGTTAAAACGGTAATTGAAGCATGGGTAATAATTTACTCGTCTTTCAGTCTTTTTAGGAAATTATTACTGATAAAAACTTTTTTTTTCCTCGGTGTGTCTGCTCTGAATTTGATGGAAAGTGATGGCAAGTTATTTGAACCCATTTAAAGTTTTTTAAAGAGACTAAAAGTTGTGCGTTTCTATAAACGCAACATTGATTTATTTGAATGATAAATACAATAATTCTTTGATTTTTATTTCTGTTTGCTCAACTGTATACCTATTTTTGCACCAGGTTGTACACAGAATTTTACAAGTATTGAATATTTCATTTCTACAGTTTTCGATTCTCAGAAAAGTTTCATCCAAAAGTAACGCTGATGAACATCTTATCACGCATGGCTCTATTTTCCACTGCAGTCATATGTATGTATGGTGTTTCATATAACTTGAGCATTTCTTTCAGCAGGATCGTGTTCCTACAAAACTTCCATTATGGCGTAGACTTATGTTGAGGCGACCAAATCAAACAGATCGATTCGACGAGTAGAAAAGAATTTCTTCTAAGATCACTAAATTTGACACCGATGTATTTCTTTCTGTGGTGGGATTTGAAAAACAAAGCTTGCATAAAAAATGATAGTTGTAATTAAATAAACATTTGTTGCCATGCTGTGTGAAGTCTTTGTTTATATATGTAGTTCTCTATTTCACTGATAACGGACTGGAGCTGGATGAAAAAAAAATGATTTCATATTGAGCATCTGAAGAAAAGACACAAATTGCCTTTTATGATTTCTAGTTTGGAGAATTATCATAGGAAATAACGCGAACTTTTAAAATTTTAAACAAATTCATTGAACTTAATATTTCTAAATAATTTTAAGTTTTAATTTTATTACGAAGACATTATCCTAATTATTGAAACATATTAAAAAAACATTAAAAATAATTAAAAAGTTATAAAAACGAAATAACAATGTAACAAATTTCAATTTTTAATAGATTTAAAGTATTCAAATTTTATGGAAACTCACAATTCAGCTATTTTAAATATGAAAATAAACTCAATTTTCATCAAAATTATTTCAGTCATATTTTTCAAATCTAAAATTTCATTTGATAAGTTCTAACTAATACACAAATAGGCATCGAATGGGTGGATTGGATTGAATTTCGTTAACAATTTGAAAGCTTATCAGTATAAAAGAAAACATAAAACTTAAAAAGTTACCCTGCAAATTATGAATATATTAAAATTCATAATTAGTTTGTATGATAATCAAAATAAATTCATCGAATAAAAGTTCTTATATTTTGAAAATAGAATAAGAAATCAAATTCAAAATTTGGATTTTCACTCTGATAAATCTCCAAATTAACTTTATTTGCTCTTCTTTCCAGGCATGTCAACAAATATGTTCAACAGAAAATGTAAGTACCAAAATATATGCATCAAATTTATTATTTAAATGGGGAAAATTTCATTATGATTGGATGATTCCCTGAATTTGGGTAATTATATATACATAGACTTTTAAAAAAAAATGAGGGTAAGTTTATTTATTTATTTTTTTTACTATCAGTATATTTATACAAGCGCCTACTAACCGAGAGATTAGTATATCAACCATATGCTTCTGAACAAACTACATGAAAACTTGTGCAGATATAGAGGGTGGGAAACACTTATATATTAATTTATATTTAACTTTTATGTCTAACTTACACATATGTGTGCATTAGAGAAAATGGTGTCTTTGTGTTTGTGTGTGTGTCTGTAAGTGTGTGTGTATCAAAACCATCTTTGTATATTCATCCATCAATGAGGCTGCTTAAGTCTGGATTTGTGTATGCAAACTCACACATCTCAATCCTTTAAACTTCCACATGTGAAAGCAAAAACGCTAACAGCCAGCCACGGGGGAATTAAAAGGTTTTGAAGCCGAAAGAAGGTGAAGTAGGGCACTCTTGATATCATTCCCGGTCCTTTGTTCCACTCCAACGACGAAAGGACCGACTCTTATCTGAGGAGCTAATTATAATTAATATTTGGGAATAGATGTTTGTATAAAAACTGAACACTTAGATTTCTAGATGTTGCATAAGAAAAATCTTTGATTCAGTTGCTTTTGAACATACATATGTGTCTGATTATATATGTGTGCCTGTGTGTTCTATTTAGATGTAAACACCTATATAGCCACACTGAGTTAACTTGATTTTGCTTTATGGAATACCTTTCATGGGCTGGCCAATATATGTATTCATAATGAATATTTTTTCATTTCTTTCCTTTAAAACTTTTGAAAAATCAAAAATGTGAAAAAAAGTTTATACACAATGTTACAACCGATCTTTATTTTATTTATTTTTCAATCATTCCTCCGACAGAAAACAAACTACAAGTGTTGTAATAATGTCAACATTATTATTTGTTTCTTCTATTTCTATTCTTTCAAGGCCACTCTCTTGTTTTTGCTCCCCTCTCTATTAACTTAACTCTTCTCCTTGTCTAATCCAACGGCCCCTCAACTATTCTCGCTTTTAGATTTCAATGAAAAAACAAACTAAGCTATACATTGCCTTTTTGATTCATAGTAAATCTATTTGAAAAGGATCATAAAGCAAATTAAAACTTTTTTACAAAATAGAAATGATTTATATGATTGGGTGTAAGTTATATATGCATTATAGATGGTATGAAATTATGTGAATTTCCTGGTTATGTTTTGTGTCAAATATTCATGTCTCATATGTTTTGTGAAACATTTGTGATAGAGAGATAGATAGATAGAGAGAGAGAGATAGAGAGAGATAAGTAGATAGATAGATAGATAGATAGATAGATAGATAGATAGATAGAGAGAAGGAGTGATAGACACGAATATACATAGATATACTTGTCAACTCAATCTTAGCCTGATTATGTCCCTTTGAAAGTCTTAGTTTTGTTTTCTTTCCTTGCAAGAAGCATCATTCTCGTCTAGCCCTTGCCCGTTTTCAACACTAATTACAAAATGAATAACGACACAACATAAACATTGTCGCCATGTTTGTTTTGAGAAGATGTTCTCGTTTAAAAGCAACATGGCGCTCCCATGTCTAGCCTGGTTGCATACGGACAGAAATATCCGTTTTCACACATATTTGACAACAAATGCAGAAAGGTTGAAAATAAAAAGATACGAAAAGGAAACAAAAATGATTTTAGATTTGGATATTGGAAAAAAGAACTGCAAAGATCATAGACTTTTGATATCATTAATTTGTGTGAAAACATTTGATCTCTTGTAATAAATTCTGACTAAATTTGCCCAAATAATGTTCAATTCTATGTTTTTGGTTCAACCATTGGTATATTTTAAAAATAATTCTCCCATATTTCTTGGTTAATAAAAGTTATCTGTACTAGATGAATCAATATACAGATAATCAATCGTCCTTTTTCAATTCAATCAGCAGTGATATTTAAAAAAAAACATATTTTTAAGAATAAACGTTGCGTTTTAATGAATGATTTTTGAGGTGGGCGTTGCTTCAAAAAGTTGTACACTTTCATAATCTCTCATTTTTATTGATTTTGAAAACAAAGAAGATTAGCTAAGTGATTATTGAGAAATTCCTCGTTCTATAATTATTAGAATGACCTTGTGCCTAACTTGAATTTATGCTCGATTCGTCTTATATTCAACAATACATTTAGAACTAAGAATATGTACACTATTAATATATATATTTATATACCATCAAATCCCCACTCATACAAACAAAAACACACATACTAATACATATGGCTAAAAATTTTTCAATATCATTTGATACTCTACAGTTTCAGATTTTATAAGCTATCCTAACAAGAATTGAACTTTAAGGAGTGCTACAAAGATCCTGGACTTTTATCAGATTTGTTTACAATTACCAACTTAGTCTGTTCCAAAGCGAATAAAACTTGCTCTCAAAAATAGTCAAGTAAAGTGCTCAATTCAGCATAACAACACCACATTTTTTACTTTAAAATAGTTTAGGTTATGATTTGTTACAATGTTAAAACAAACATTATTGTTATCGATAACTTAGTTTTTTTTTATTGCGTTGCACAAAACCTTTGGCCAGAGCCATAAATTTTTACCGGGGGAGAAAAGGGGTTAATGTTCAATTGTTATTTCGTTTAAAGACATATTAATCTTTACAGTGATCTTATCCAGAGACAATTCAATATTTTTAAGTGTATTGTTACAACAGTGGCCCAACTTTTTGAACCATGACTAAGGAGAATTAGAGATTCATATTTCCCCATGCTATTATAAATGCATTTCTGAAAAAATCATCGGCAACTAATCACGAAATGAGAAGCCCAACATACTGACATCTAGAAAGCACGTGCCTAGAATGAAACGCATATCTTTTATCTAATTGTTGTAGATTGATTATTAGACGAAATTTATGAGTGGGATTGTTTATGTTAACATTAGACCGTGATTCTCAGCTAATTACCATTTATGTTATCTCCTCGTCGTAGGTACTGGTTCCTCTTGTTGTTGGCTATGATTTTTTTTATCATAGGACCAATTGTAAGGGCGAAAAAAAGTTGAGCCATACGAAGGTTAACCTGAAAGCAAAAGATATTTAATTAATTAACTTGACATTTTTTATTGGAGCTAAACTTAGTCTATGATGTGTTCCTAAATACGGTTTCATAATCATGAAGAATAAGGGTTCAATAATCATATGAGCGGCTAAGCTGCGTATGCGTTCTCTCTCCCAGATGATGAAATAGCTGGTTTACATAAGGCTAGGCAATTTCATATTGTGTAATAAATTGGAGTATTAACTACCGTAGAACATTCTAACAGGCAGTTTTCTAAAAAAAAACTCATAAATAAGTCTGTTATTGGGTTAGTAGCCAAACTCTTTAGACAAAAGACAAAAGTTAGGTTTCAAACTTGTGTATTAAACATTAATACAGAAAAAGCAAGCATCATAAGTTGTCACGCGCATGCACCGTGCCCGAATATAACCACTTCACTTGTGAGTATAACGTCCCGTCTTATATACACAGTGGGAGAGTCCATTCAGAGGGGTGTTCCACCACAACAAAGTCTTAACCCATTGCAATCCGATTGAAGAAGGGTAGGATTTTTAGAAAGATGTTCCAATCAATAATCCCATAATTTTTCATCATAATTTGTTCGACAGTGATTTTTCCAATCTTGGGTTTGAAGAATCCTGCAATAAACAACACATGTATTTAGAATAAATTTCTCCTTTCATAATCAATAAGAAGAAATAGTATAATATAATCATGAGAGAAAAAACATTAGCTTTTAACTTGGTATAAATTTTCAATATCGTATTTTGCTGCAGATTAAGACTAACAGTATTTTTCTTCTTACTTTTTTCAATAGAACTAACTGTACCAATGTAAGTTACATGCTATTTGAGATACAAAAAGCCCATATAAAATATACGAAGCTACAAAAACTTGATGGAACTATGTAAACTACATTGTACTATCATAGACTAACAGAACCAATGTAAATTACATGACGGGATTAGAGATAACATAGACTCATGTAGTCATATGATATTATTAAATACTAACAAGACCAATGTAAAGTACAAGATATTATTAAGAACTGAATATTACATGAATATATTAGAGATAAGCCAGATCAAGGTAAAAACCTGATTATGTTAACATTAAATATATCATTCAAAAATGGAAAAAAAAAATAGATTTTGAAATTGTATGAAAAAGCAAAATTGTATAAATCATCTTTTTTTTCTATTTTGCTTTCTTTTTTTTCTTGTTTTCTTTTTCTTTAATCTTCATTTTTTTATTTATTTTTTCGTTTTCTTCAATTTCTATTATATGTATTTTTCCTTCTTTTTTTCTTTTCTAGTATATTCTCATTCTTTTATTTCATTCGTTCCCCTTCTTATTGGACTAAATTCAGAATCATTCCATGCTTTCTAGTTAATTTGGTCCCCATTCTTCCTTTTCTTTTCTTTTCATCTGTAAACTCCCACTTGATAATCAGATTTCTGATTTTAAGGGAAAAGAAAATGTGCTAAATACATTTAGGCTCTTGTTATTATTTTCTTTCAAAATATATTTCGTTCAAAGCTTTTCTTGTGTTCGTTTGAAGACAAAAAATAAAGCAAAGCCTGGAAGCGAAGCAAAATATTTCAATAACTAATACGAATGACATGCATCCGTTTCTTCTAATCTCTCTTCTTTAGAGTTGTTGTCAGCATTTTGGTCATGCGAAACCATTTTATTTAACAAAGTTGTACCGGAAAAGATTATATAAATGAATTGCATATTGTGTTATAAATTAATTAAATTTCGCAACAGAAACACTGTTGGATATTTATCATTTAAGAGCATAAACTATATATAAATTTATGTCGTATCTATCTGTGGGAATAGTTGTTTGTCACATTCTCTAACACAAATCAGCCAAACGCCCATAACCTGTGGAATGTCCCGAATATATTTTTATTTTAATTTTGCTGATTTAAAAAAGATCTTTTTCCTACTTATTTAAATTTATTTCCAAATAGTTATACCAAGGTTAATACAAGCACAGTTTTATGTGCATATCATAAGCCAAGGCATTTGTAACCCGTGTTTCCTTTCACCTAGATGAGTTACTCTCACTGAGTTGATAAGCCTTACATCTAGACGAGTTACTCTCCCGAAGTAATGACCCTCATCTGCCCGAGGCAGCTGAAAGTGAATGTTATGGATTTGACTATGATTTGAATTCATATAATTCCATTCTAGTGTACAAGCTTTTACCGCTGCTACACCCTCGCAAATATGCCTAAATAATAATAATAAAAATAATAATAGCAATAATAATATCAATGATGATGATGATAATAATAATAATAATGTTAATAATAATAAAAATAATGATAATAATAATAATAAGTACCAATTGAATTGGTATTTAGTCACAAAGAGTGGCTACCAAAAAACTATATTTTTCTACCTCATTCCTATCTACATAATCTTAACAATCATCCGATAGTTGCATTTGTACATCTAATGTCTCTGTAAGAACAAAATACACACTTTTTTTTATCTTAAATGTCAAAAACTATTTATTATATTGATGTTAAATCATGAAAATTGTTCGTATTTTGAATGAAAAAGAATCTCTAATTATCAAAACAAAAAATAAATCATTCTATTTCAATCGTTTTCTTTAAATTTTACGCTTAAACTAGACTCAAGTCTTAAAAATAGTTCGCGTCTCAACAAGAGAGTGTTTCAATGAGATATTTTTGATTTCCTTCAATATTCCTGCTGAGAAAAAGATGGAAATGTTCTATTTTGTTGAAAGATGAGATTAAACCTGTCTGGAAGAAAACCCATTGAAACAGCTGTTGTATAACAGATACTCTGTTAATAATTTCCCTTAAATAAGTTTATACTGAGTTATCTATCAAAATCAATCCCAACATGTCGGCACTGTTCATAAGACTAAAAAAAATGCTTTTCTCTTATTTTTTTTATCTGATCTTTTTATTTTCTTCCTCCTTGCCTTTATTTCTATATTATTTTTATGGGATCTCCCACGAATCACCAGACACTCTCACATCCAGTGGTTTATGTAAGAGTCAAAGTGACAACAAGTCTCCTCTGATTTTCAAGGTAGTTCCGCCCTATTGCAGTTCAAGACTGAATGGTGCAACATCTCCACAGGGTTTAACTCCACTACTTCTACTTTGCACACCCACCGTTAGCATACTGCCAACGCCTGGTGGTGATTCCTGAAGACAGAGTAACAATGAGTCTTCTCTAGCACTCTAGTATATCTTTGATACTTTGCAGTCGTTATTATTATTATCATCATCATCATCATTATCATCGTTTTGAGTTCTCACACTGGCCACGATCAGAGTTTGCATATTGTTAAAGGCTTTCAGAGTGACAACAAGACATCTACAGGACATTCTGTTATGGTAAATGTGTCTGTGACCGGTTTGGAACAAAATGTCCTGTAGCATCATTAGGTGTCTTGTTGTCACTCTGAAAGCCTTTAACAATATGCAAACTCTGATAGTGGCCAGTGTGAGAACCCAAAATGATGATGATAATGGCAATAACGACTGCTAAGTATAAATATATATATATATATATATATATATATATATATATATCGGATATTGATTCCAATAGAGACATTAAGACAGAAACACAATAAATATAAATAAAGCAAGTAAAAGACAAACAAAAAACTCCTGCATAAACTTCATAGCGTCTTTCAATCTATGATATCCAATCAATCTATTAAAACTTACAGGGAAATTTAGTTACAAGTAGGGAATCTTTTGCTTTTCTTCTTGTTCGACTTACAATCGACTTGAAGCTTTTTATTGTCCATCGTTCTTCAAAAGTGACTGCGGAAAAAAGCGACAAACAGAAATCCCTTTTCTATAAAAATATTAACACACATAATCAAACACACTCACCCATTCCAGATATGTAGTCACTGGTTACAAGGATTCTAAAGATAGTCGAGTGCTTGGGGACATTTATTGTCATTCAGCCTTTAGAGAAGACCACTAGACGTTCAGGGAATCAAACCTGTTAATACCAGATATTAAGACTAAATCTAAGAGGTTGAAGTCTTAACAAGATATGGCACCATACAGTCTATGACAACAATGGAGCAGAACACCCTCTACCATCACTAGGACACTTGTTGTCACTTTAACTCTTGGGAAATCCTTTATTTTCAAACAGTATGTAAACACTGACAGTGACCATTGTGAGACCTCAAAAAGAATAAAAACTTAATTCATTAAAACTTTTAATTAAACGAAAATTTCTTGTGATATCTTTTTAATATATTTATTTAAAGCTTTAATTGATATTTTTTTTTAAATTTATAAATTATTTTTTGGGTGCAAACGACGACGATTTTGCATTTTAATCCAATTAATTGTAATGGAATAGTTTCAAATACACAATTTTCTCTTTTATTGCCAATCTTTAGCCCCATATCGTTTTGATACCCTTTTGCCATCCACAAAAAATCATTTTCTTCTTCTAACAGATGTCACCATGTTTCTTCTACTACAATTTTGAGTTTCCACAAACAGCAATTGTTCACAGATTTTGTGAAAATAATTCTTTCTCAATGAAATGCAGATGTGCTGAAAGCCCATGTTTTTATTCAAAAACGTGACATAGATTGAGATAAATCGAGAAAGTCGGGTAACAAGAACAAGAATAATTTCTATAAACTCAAGTAATAATGAATATGTACAACAGCATGAACACATGCTGATATACACACGCACATGCGCATAAAGAGACCCCTTTATACATAAACATTTATAAACGTGGATACAGTCAGTTCTGGAATTAAAGCAACAAGACCTCGAGGCCAAGCAGATAATAAATAAATCAAAGTAAATAAAGAAAGGAAAAGTTGCACGGAAATTTCGAGATTATTATTATTATTATTATTATTATTATTATGTGATATAATCTCGGAATTTCTGGTAGATAAACGCAATTTAGTTGGTTTCATAAAAAATCGTCTCAAAGATACATCTTATGAATTTGCAGAATTTCACATAAAATAATGAAAATTCATTGGAATAAGATTTACATCTATGAAGAAAAAACAGCAAGTATAGTAACGGGCAGTAATTGCGGGGCTTCAACAAACATTATACAATCATATCACAGATCGATGTTGCAGAGATCATTTGTCTTTTACTGAATAAGTTATATCTGGATATATGTGATGAATATGTTTATGTTATCTCATATTCATAAAAAATATCTATTGACAATTTTTGTGAATTCAAAAACAGATGTAGCTTTGTAACAATTAATTTAGATTGTTTTTTTTAAAGGAATTGATTCAGCGTAGAAATATTAGTTTTAAGACGAAATTTGTTAGTATCAGACCATATATGCATACACATGTATGTGTACATACATAAATACATACATACGAAC
>JAUZSX010000027.1:620157-640505 GCA_034780655.1 Idiosepius hallami | reverse complement strand
TGTTTTTTTTATATATATATATATATATATATATATATATATATATATATATATATTTAAAAAACAGGGTATCCAAAATGTTGGTGTGCAGTAGAAAATAATGTCTTAATGCCAAACGTTTTCAGCTTTTCCTTAAAGATAAACTATAATTCTATGTAAATGAATAAAACCTTTATTTTGGTAAAAATTCTATTGTTTAAATGCGTTATAACAAAATTTACTGTTTATTAGTTTATTTTTTTAAGTTGCACAGTAACTTTTTGGACATTCTGCATCATAAAAACCATAAAAACTAGTTTTTACGGATTTGTTTTAAATATCAAGGGACATTGGTTATGTTAATATTAAAAAAAATCATTTTTTAAAAATCCTTGTTAAAAAGGAATGCCTGTATGCATAAAACTTAGCCTCTGTAGCCTACATAATTAAAATATATATATATACATATATATATATCAATTATCAAATTGATAAATTTAAAGGCTTTTTACAATGCAATAAATCAACTCAGTAAAAAAAAGGGTTTTTTACAATCTAAATCTATTGTTAAAGAAAAATAAAAAATAAAACTTGTTTTTTTTAGTTGATGTAGAAAATGATGAATATTTCATTATTAGCATATATGTTTTTTTCTTTTATTCAATTTCTTAAAGATTTCCTTTTGTGTATGTATGGCTAATTTGCTTGTGAAATCCACCTACATTTGTACAAGTGCTAATTTCACCAGCAATAGACAGAATCAAAATGCCCCATTTGTTCTTGTTTTGTTTTTAGATAAAGAAGTTTTATTTAAAAAAAAAAAAATAGGATGTCCAAAAATTTGCTGTGCAGTGGAAAATAATGTCTTAATACCAAAGGAGGACATTTCCAGCATTTCCTTTAAGATAACCTGTGGGACTGTAAATATAAGATTTTATTGGTAAAAATTCTATTGTCGAAATGTTTAATGATAAAATTTACTGTTTATTTACATTTCGATATACCCATAATGCACAGTAACATTTTGGACATCCTGTGAAAAATATATGTGTGTGTGTGTGTGTGATTAGATATGTTACCCCTTTGAAGCTGGAAAGAAGAATGGGTGAAAGTGAAAACAAGGAAAGTGCCCAATACATTTATTTATTAGATTTAAGAGTTCTCTACCGGGGTTTCACCATCTGGATCGTCAGGAGTGCACAATTGAGTTGAATGTCTTTATTAATGATAAGGACATTCTACTCAATGGTTTTCTCCAGACTATCTAAATATTGAAACCCAAGAAAGAGAACTACTTTTTAATCCAATATATCTCTATTTAAATTAATGCAATTAACCATAACAATCTTTACTCGTTTTTATTCACGAGACCATTTAAATTTCCTTTTACTTTACACACAATGCTCCAACCAAATTATAAAACCCTTTTATACTTGTGTCAATAATTCATATTCATTTATTTTTCTATTCATTTCAAAAGAGAACAAAAAAAAAAGTTACTGGCCATTAATAATATATGTAAAGCTTAATCAAGAATAATTTTTTTTTTTTTTATCCGGGGAGAAAAAAAAGGTGAAGACCTTGCACTCAAAGAGAATTTAACTTTAATGGGTTTAGAGTGTAGCTTAGGATCATCTAAACATATTTTTGTATGTTAACAAAAATATAACTCATTTGGACATTTATTAACATGCAGAACCGAGTTTAGGGAATTCTAAGCTACACTCTGAACTCACTAAAGTTAAATTCTCTTTAAGTGCAAGGGCAACGCCATTTTTTCCCTGACTATTTTGTTAAGTTTTATTTAGTACCATTCAATGACATTATATAAAAAGAAAATGCCATTATCAACTGAAAACAGTCAATTCTCAAGCTCCTGAATAATCAATAGGAAGGCTTTTTTGTCAATTTTCAAGTTTATTATAATAGTAAAAATAATAATAATAGGTCTAAAATATCAACAAATAGTTAAAATTGGATCAATCCATCACTCAATAGATTAATAATAATAATATTAATAAACCATTTATTTAGTTACTAAAAGAAGATGAAGAGTGAAGAAAAAACTGGAATTTGTTATTTATGAAGGTAAAAATGACAAAAAACAGTTCTAAATTTGAATTTGATATTTTTGTAAAATTATTATGAGCTTTAAAAAAAATTTTTTTTTTAAATGACTGAGGAGTCAAGGGCTAATTTATTTTGAATTTAATAACAATTGAAAAATTCATTAAAAATAATTTATAAACCAATAGAAATCAAGTTGTTTGCTATGACCATAATATGATTTATTTTGTTAAAAATAAATTATAATGTTAGGGAGGTTTAATTGAAATGTTGGATGGGTGATCTATCTTGGAACTTTGTCTATGAAGAAAAGGCAGTTATTTGTTGATATTCTTTTATGTAATGTAATCTTTGTGAAACCATGTCTTAAACCAAATGACAAGTTGATATCACAGCTTACGCTCTTTTTAGGAAAACGGATCTGTTTGAATAGTGATTGAAAAAGAGACAAAGAGAAGATTAAGAAAAAAAAAAGCAATAACAACAGTTATTCTATTTACCAGGGTTATGTATCAAAGGGTTTCAGGTCAAATTGTCCATTTGCAAAAAGGTCCAATTTGCCATTAGATCCATTCCAATTTCGCCTATTGGCAATAATGCCCAATTTTTTTTAATGTCCACAAAACATTGTCCAATTTTACAAATCGTCCATTAGCAAAAAAGCTCAACTTTTTTTTATCATGTTAATTAATTAATAATTAGATAGATAGATAGATAGATGATTATTTTGTTTTAAAAAAAAAAGACAAGATATCTGCAGAACGAAAATAATATCTAATTAATTTAATTAAGTAATTTGATTAAAATATCTAAGCAATTTATTTTTTTATTAGCAATGTTTTCATTTGGATGTTTTTTGGCCTTTTATGTGAATATTTTTTTAAAAAATTGGACATTATTGTTGATGGGCAAAATTGGAATGGGCGATATGGCCAATCGGACCTTTTTGCTAATGGGTAGTTTGACTTACCACCGTATCAAAGTATTAAGTAAAATGATTTCACCATTGAAGAAATTGATAAGAGAGAGAAAAAAAAGAAAAAAAATGGTGGAAATAAATATAATTTCATGTCTTGTTGATAATTGAATGAAAAAAATTCTTTCTGATTTCTGAATGTTTTGAAAACAAGTATAAAATTAGAGAAAATGATTTCTGCTTCTATCTAACATCTATAGTCCGGGAAAAAATGGCGTTGCCCTTGCACCCAAAGAGAATTTAACTCTAGTGGGTTAAGAGCATAGATTAGCATCCCCAAAACACAGTTTCTGCAGGTTAAAAATAATATAACTCTCTTGGACTTTTGTTAACATGCAGAACCGTATTTAGAGGACCCTGAGCCACACTCTGAAACCACTAAATTTACATTCTCTTTGGATGCAAGGGCAATGTCATTTTTCCCTGGTCTACTATGAAGTGAGGATAAAATTAATGCAAATATGAGGCCAAGAGAAAAAACGTGGTTTATTTTTAATGCTTAATATAAAAAATTTATTTTAGTTTTTTTTTGGTTTGATTTTTATTTCATATCGAAAATGAAGTTATTTCAAAATAAAATAAATGTATTTGGCAATGCTCTACAAATGCTATCAGAATAAGAAACACAATCTAGAATTCAAAATTAAGTTTTCAATATTATTTTTTAAATGCTTTTTTTTTTCTTTTTAAATTAAATAATATTAAAAAAAGAAAAAAATTATGATGAAAAATGAAATTGGAAGTATTTAAAGTTTAAAAAATTTTTAACCTGTTTTTTTTGTTTGTTTTAATAATACAAATCTGTCTTTATTTTCAATGGACTGTGATAAAGGACAATAAATGAATGTTATGTTGGTTAGTTTTTTTAATGGCATATCAACCTTTTTGGTCATTTAATGCCGAAGAACAATCATTTTTTTTTTCTTTTAAATAAATGTCTTTCTTTTGTAAATGGATTATAAGAAGAACAGTAGTTACACTATTTAACCCATAGCTGGAGGGAATAAGGGGATTTATACTCTTCTGCCGTCTAAAAGCAAAACATAATGGACATAATTAGGCATTTGAACTTGCATTCACAAATCCAAAAAACCAAGCAATTGACCATTGTGCCGTTAGGACTGCCCCAACCATCCCCAAATGCTGTGTTATTTAAAAAAGTAAAAGAATTGATAAAACTACAAGAATTGATGCACATAGATTTTTTTTGCTTACTTTTATTGAAAATTATTTTTTCTTAAAAAGGTTTTATTATAAAAAAAAAACTTGGCTATTGGAACATAAGCAAAAAAACAAAGGGTTGAATTGGTACTATTTGCCCCTACACCCAACCTAAATTTTTCTTTTGACTTTAAAAGTTTTGAATAAGAAAATAATAATATCTTTTTTTTACTGACTTCCAACAAATTTTTTTGAAAAAAAAACCTTGAAAGTCCTACTTTTCCCAAACCTACAGGCATTAAATGAAATCCTTTGTTAAGGACAATAATTCGTTTTGGTATTTTTTTAAAAAATTGAGTGTTTTAAATATGGGTGATCGATTAGTGTTGTATGTAAAAGTGAGTACCCCCTCACTAAATTATGAATTTATTTTTTTTGGGGGGGATAATCTTGTAGATTAGTATCAAATTGATAATATCCCACAGAAAAAAAAAATTATATATATATATACTTATAAATAAATATACATAACTATTTATTTATAAATAAATAAATAAATAAATATATATATATATATTTATTTATAAGTGGCAAATTGTACCATTCAACCCAAAAAAGCCTTTCTGAAGAATAAAAGTAAACAAGTCATTACAGAATACGTAGACTTTAAACAAGATATAAGTGATTAGAAATTTATCGGAACAAATGATACGGCTAACAAAAATGGCATTTATGCTTCTGAAGGGACTCTTCATTAGTATTATATATCATTAGTATTTTTTAAATTTTTTTCAAATTTTAACAAGGTGACTTCTGTTAATGACTATGACATGAGGATCAAAGAGATTTTAATACAAAACATGAGACTTATAATGTCAAAGAATAAGATAACAATTTTTTTCAACAAACCTCACCTTCAGAACATCAATTTTATTATTCAAACAAAGTGGTATTACCAGCCAAAAATGTTCAGATTAAAATTAACCCACACATGCACACACACGCACAAAAGAAAAAAATATATATTCAGGAAGGTGGAAAAAAAGGTTTGTTTTTTTTTTTTTCTTTAAAAGAAAAACAAACAATAAAAAAACATGAACATTTGATTGAATTTTGACTTTTGTTTTTATACAAAAATGGTTCATGAATTTGTCAACGGAAAAAAAAAAAAAACGATTCAAAAAGTGAATGCAAGTTTTTCATCTAAGTTTCAAAATGGCTGAATAATGGAAAACAGTTTTCAAAATGGCGGAATTAAGAGAATATTTTTAAATATGAATTCATAAATAGATCAAAACTGCAAAAGCAACACATATAAACATCTATATGTAATATTGTCAGACAGCAAAGGACTATAGTGATAAGAACTGTAAATAGTGAAAATGTAGTGATATTTCTTTTTAATGAGACTGAGACAAGTAATAAAATTCTTAAATATAATACAATACAAAAAGATATTTAAGGGTTATGTCAGTGTTTATCCTGTAACTTAAGATATAAAAAGAGTTAATAAAAAAAAATGAAAAAGATTTAAAGAAATAAGATTCTATTTTTTTGATACTTGAAAAGCTGTTAACAGAAAAGATGCCAGATATTTTTAATTAAAAAAAAATGAAAAGTGAAAAGAAAATGTTTATTTTGGTCCCTTTCTAATAAGATGCTAAATACAGGATTACATGAAAATGGAGTTGTTAGACAACTTTTTTCCTTTTCTATTTAATGAATATCAGATAAGAATTAGGCTGGATCGAATCGAAAGAGAAATTTCTTAAGGTAGAGATAATAGGGCAGGTTTGTAGATATGTGTCTCGAAGTACTCTCGAACCAACTAGCAACTAAAAAACGCAACAACTGTTTAAGATTTAATCACGTGATTATTCTAGCAAGTAATACAAATAAACCAGAAAAAACACATTTTTTATTAAAGAACTTCAATTTTGCTTTTATTTCAGGACTTAAGTTCTATTATTAATTATATCAAGTTCTGTAATAAAAAAACAAAATTGAAATATAATGAAGTTCTGAAAGAAAACCAAAGTTTAAGTTCTGTAATAAAAAATAAAAGTGAGCTATAATAAACTTCTAAAAGAAAAAAAAAGGTGTTTGTTATTGTTTATTTGTGTTACTCGCTAAAATAACAAGATGATTAAATCTTAAAAGGTGATTTTGTCTTTTTAGTTCCCTTTAGTCGCTAGTTGGTTTGAGAGTACTCTGAGACGCATATCTACAAACCTGCCGATAATGGATTATACAACAATAGTAGATTCATTTTTTAAAGTAGAGATAACGGGAAGATAGAATAATTGTGGTGTAAAAAACTACAAGGTACAACCTACCAATCTGCCATAAACATTGGAACCAAATATGGCATAAGGGGAATGCCACTTGGAACAGTGGATAGGCAGTCAGACTTTAGAATCGTAATACGCGAGTTCAAACCCCAGTAGTTCCCTTTGCGTTTATAGTTGGACTAATACCCTTGGGAAAGGTATGAATCTCCACGTTACATCCAGCTATAGATTAAATGGTGCATATTGTGTTATTAAGAAATGATATAATGGAAGAACCTAACACCCCTCCATAGATGAAACGGACATATTATAAAAAGACCCTCTCACGTGACTGCGGAGGAGGAAGAAGAAAAAGACAGTACCAGATAAGCCGTCCTGAAGAGACTCTTAACTCATATGTAATCCTTTGCATATAAACCCCTTGTCTTTAAACATAACCCAGTTGTTCCTGCTATATTCTTACTAAAATAAGATATAACAGACTCTTAATTCATATGTAATCCTTTGTATATAAAATCCCTTGTCTTTAAACATAACCCAGTTCTTGCTATATTCTTACTAAAATAAGATATAACAAAAAAAAAAAATACATGTGGATAAAAAGGATGCAGTGTGCCCTAACCATTTGGCCCATGATTGCCTCTTATCACGGTCACTGACCCAGAAGCCCACTGTCACTGACCCAGAAGCAGTGCTACAAATGCAAATAAAAATGATTGTTCTCTGCGTTAAATGACCTAAAAAGGTTGATATGTTGTAAAACAAGAACAGACAAACAAATGTGTAGAAAGAAGGCCCAGTATTTCCAAACAAAAAATAGTGCCATTTTTTTTATGGTAACATAATTATACTCTTAATTAATGTAAAACTAATTACTGAAAGACGACTCATTGTTATTATTTCCCTCTTTTAAGAATAAAATGATTTTTGCTGAAAAAAAAAAAAAGAAAAAACCAACAAAGATTGTCTTTTCTTTCTCTCTATCTATCTATCTATCTATCCCTCTGCTAAGAAGAGGGTAATGAGAAATGGGCAGAGTCAGAGAGCCCCAAAAAACTTTGCCCAGGCCTTGCACCCTGGAGAGGCCATTTCACTGCGGCTGTTCCAGCTGCAGAATCAACATTGGGCACATTTATCCATCGCCTAGAGACTGACGGATGCCATCCATCCATCTATCCCTCTGTCTCTCATACATATAAACATTAACACACAGAAAATTAGCCCTCAAAATATCCTAAATTCATTATCAGAAACAAATATACATTTAGTTCAACATAGTGCACTATATAATCCTTAGATGGAGGGAATGTGGTGATTCATACCTTTCCCAAGGGTATTAGTCTAATTATGAACGCAAATGGAACGACTGGGATTCGAACTTGCGTATTACGATTCCCAAGGGTATCTATGAATTCAAATGTGAACGTAATGGAAATGACGTGTACTAGGTTTCGATTGCCTACCCACTGCCCCAAGTGGGCCTCCCCATTCAATCTGGACTATTTTTGAGCGTCAAAAAAAAAAGGGGGGGAGTGGGGGCCAAAAAGGACGGGACTGATTTGGAGGTTGGATTCTTGTAAAACATTTAAAATAGGCTTCATCTTTTTTTTTTGGGGGGGGGGACAGAAGGAATCATACTCAAGTTCATATTTCATGTTGGATTTTTTTTTTTTTTTTTCATTTTTTAAATTTGTTTGTTAGTGCTTTATGGCATATCAACCTTCTTAGGTCATTTAATGCAGAGAACAATCATTGTATACACATGAAGTTTTTTTTTTTTTTGTTATTTTTCGAATAACACAATGTTTGCTATTTAACCCATAACTGGAGGGAATGTAGAGATTCATACCTTTCCCAAGGGTATTAGTCCAATTACGGACGCAAATGGAACGACTGGAATTCGAACTTGTATACTACAAATCCCAAGCCCAACTGCCTACTTACTAGGCCAAATGGACTTCCAAACTTGTGTTTTAGTAATTTTTTTTCTTAAGCAACCAAGAAAGATAAAAGTCAGACATTAAAAACATTGAAATAAGCTGAAAAAAACTTAACTAGAATTTATCAATAAAGATCAAAATTTTCTAGTTACAGAAACCCTTAATGCATATAACCTTGGGCATTCATCCTGTACTCATTGACTTTATTACCATCTAATATAACTACACCAACTAAAATATGGTAATCTCACATTGGAGACACCGGTACCTGTTATATCACCGAAGTTAAGCAATGTAGAGCCTGTTCAGTACTAAGATGGGTGACCACTTAGGAATATCAGATGTTTAGCGAGGGTGCTGCACGCTACAACGACGACCATCACCGTGTTGCGGAAAACAGGCACAGGATGAGAAAGGAGAGGGCGTCTGCTAAACAGATACAACCCATACCTACCAACACCACTTATCTTCCCTTGCCCACAGTATAGAAGAACGTTAGGGTCTAGGATCGGCCTCTACACCCATCTAAAGACCCACCGGGACTTGGGACGGAGGACAGTCTGACTCGACAACAAGTGACTGCCGATGATGATCTGATGTTGTACCAGGCTGGTTAGGTGGTTCGTTGTATGATCAGTCAAATGCATAAAGCATTTAAACTGAAATACTGTTCTGGGGTAGTTTACACCCCTATACCATTGACATAATGGACTCGTCTTGGTTCTATGTAAGCTAGACCTTTTCTGCCTTTGACATATTACCTAATTCTCTATATTCATATTGTGACCCCTTAACAGGGGGCCTATAACAAATACCTTCCCTCTCTCCCATTCCCTCTCTAACAATGACCGGCGATGAAAAGAAATGTCATCACTAAGAGTTACCCCCTAGGGTGAGGACTGGAAGTCCCAGAATTCTCTGAGATTGGGAAAAAACTCTATAACAACAGGAAGACTGATGCATGCCTAAATGGGTGAGAAGAGGTCTTCCTGTTCAACAACTACACCAATTAAAAGCACCAGTTTATTAGCTCGAGTGTCATAATGTTTAGTATTTTTCTGTTTATCACTAACAAATGTTTGTCTATAAACAAAATAACTCTTACAAACCCAGAATTAAATACAAGAACCTTTGAATATAAAACAAAGAAAACAATATAGAATTTTTCTTATGTTATAAGAATTCATCAATTATAAAAATATTATTAGTCTTTGTTTAATGTTGTCAGACTTAGTTTGGCAAACCTGCTTAAATGCATGATATTAAATGTCTTCATAAGGAAAAATAAAGGGTTAAACAATCAATGTTGAAAGGAAGTATTTTTCCATTTATCTTATTATTATAAATATTATAATTATAAAAATTATTATAAATCTTATTATATAGTAGAACTTTTTCTAATGCAAATTGACTATTGAGATTTTGGTATTATTATATTATATATATATATATATAAATTCATCTCCAGAGTGAAGATTCTACTTATAGCAAAAGGTTCCCAGGCATCAGCAAAGGGAATAAAATTGGTGTTTTATGCATTAAATAAATCTGTTTTGGTAATACTAAATTTTAACACCCATGGGTGCCATATTTAGTGATAGCTAGTTCAAACTGCATATGAACTCCCATGAGTGCAAAAATACACTAATACCTCTGTTTTTTACATTTGTTTTGACAAACAAATTGAATTACTACTATCAACTTTTTTTTACCTCATTCTGGGTTTAATAATTATTTTTACCTTATTCTAGATTTAATACCTATATTAAATTATAGAAATACTGTATACCTTCTACTTGGAATAGTTATACACTAGAAACCGATAATCATAATTTTAAGTGTTCTTATCTTTTAATACCTTCACCAATGGAATAAAACCATTTCACACATTTAATTTCAAATAAATATATCGACTTCCAACAATGCATTTTAGTTTCTATTGTTTTTGAATACAAAAATGTAATTAATGGCTGAAATTATTAATTAGAAAATTTCTTCCATAACATTTTTATCTGTTGTTAATTCATCCATTTTCCAAGGGTATTAAGCCATTTATATGAGCAGTAATAGACTGATTGGCATTTGAACAGAATGACTACAATTCCGAATATATAGTTAGGCCATCACCTATTGAGGTTCCAAATAAATAAAAAAAAAACTAAACTAAACATATTAGTTACTACAGTTAATTAGTTATAGAAATATTACAGTTAATTAGTTATACAAGTATATAACAAGTGAGGATTAAAATTATGATAAAATAATTAGCATTTGTTTGTTTTGCTTTGCAGCATATCAACCTTTATGATAGGCAAGGAAAAAAAAGAAGGGAAAAGGGGTCCATGGGTTAAAAAAAAAAGGTTGAGAACTCCTAATCTAAGCCATAGTTTCTGTACTTGATGGGTGTTTATTTATGAAACAAATGAAGATTCAGAAATCATCAATTGAATTAAAGATTTAATTCAAATTCTTCTAATTAACTTAAACTCCTTTTCTAACAATTAAAGTATTTTAGAAGCATTGCAAAAAGTGAATTTATCAAACAAGTCAGGAATAATAAAACATTTTTTTTTTAGTTTTTAAGATTACTAGAATCAGTTTTACAAAATTAAATGGAAAAGAGAATTTTTGCATGGCACGGAATAAGATTTATTTATATATATATATATGATATATATATATATTTAGATATATATATATATACAAGTAAACCTAATTTGATACATCACTTGGAGAGAAAGAGGAGGGAGAAGAAAAAGACTCAGATATTCTAAATTTGAAATTTTATGTTCTTCTAAAAATAAAACTATTCAATTTTCTTTTTAACTCTGTTGAAAATAAGGAAAACAAAAATTTATCCAATTTATGAACAAATAAATTATATTTGCGAATTTTTTTGAGATGAAGCTTCATAATCTCTTCATAATCTAAGTATTAATTTATTTGCAGACTGTTGTCTTCAACCTCCATAGTTGTATTTATTTGGGAATTCTTTGAGATGAGGTTTCATAATCTATGTATTAATTTATTTGCAGACTGTTGTCCTTATCTTGTAAAGTTGTTGTATATAATTGGGAATTCATTGAGATGATAATCATTTTTTGGATAAACATCTTTTTTTAAATTTAGGAATCAACTTTAGTATTCAGACTTTTGTGCTCATTTTTGGTAGTTTCTGATGTTTCTACATCACGCTTGGGCCTAGTTTACCTCAGGCCATCTTCAGGTGTTTTATCCGTAATCTCAGATAGGGATGCTGGGTCTGAAGACGGCCTGAGGTAAACTAGGCCAAAATGTATTATAGAAACATCATAACCACCAAGATGAGGACAAAAGTCTGAATAATAAAGTTAATTACTAAATTATGAAGCCTCATCTCAAAAATAAAAATGAACTGTAACCTTTTTTTAAAGATATAAACATTTTCATTTTTTTTTCAAATGTTAAAAATGCTTAATTTGCTTTTCTCCTATGATATTTCTGTTGATAATGCTTAAAAAGTGAAAAATATGTCCAGAAATAAATAAATAAATATCACCATATTCCTATATGTCTCCTAATTTATTATAATAAACACTTTTCTATCATAAATACTGTTCCTTTGTATAACACTAGTTGCATTTATATAACCCAAAATTGGAGGGAAGAAAACGATTTATATCATTACATAGGATTTTAGCCCAACTGTGAAAAAAAAAAATAATGAAACATTGAATTTGAACTGAAGATTCTAAAGTCTGAACACTTAACCAATTGCCCAGAGGGACTACCCTCTAAAAAAAAACAGACGATTAAATCATTGAATCAAATGAACAGGGTCTTAAGTGTCTATATTTTAAAGAAAATAAAAATGTAAAAATTAGATACATTTGAATTATTTTCTAAAAAAAATGTTTCTCTTTAAAAGAAAAGTTTTAACTTTCATGGCTGCCAATGCTTGAAAAAAATTATGGAAATTTGATAAAATATTTTATTCAGACATATTTGTTTATTGTTTTTTTTTTTAATTGAAAACTTAAAATAAATTTTGCAAAATGTTTATGAGAGGCAGTTTAAAAAAAGAAAAAACGGTCTACTTTTCATGTATAGTCATTTAGAATATTCATTAGTAATTTTTTTTTCTTTTTTGGAAGTGTGTTCGGTGACAAAAAAAAAAAAAAAAATTTTTTTTAACCCTTCGCACCCTGACTTAGCAAAATTACCAACTAGGCAATGAAAGCCATTCTGTTTATGGATCATATCAACACCGATATAGTAGTAGTGCGTCTTCTTTTGCCTTAGGTTGTCAGGGCCAATATATATCAACCCTTTAGGGTTCAAAGGGTTAAGGGAGTTGCCATTCCAAAATGAACAATTATGAGTCATATTGCACCTGGTAATAGGTATCACATTGTTGAATTATAAAGAATTTTATTTCTACTATGTACTGAGTGGCAATTCCATTTCTTTATCATTTTATTTTTTTTTAAATTAGCCATTCTCTTTATATATATATATATATAGTTAAAAAGTAAAATAAAAGGTAAAACTGACAGTAACCAGCGGTCGCCGTTTTTCCAGGTTTAGGATTTTACCTTTTATTTTATTTTTTAACTATACATGCTCTATCACCGATATTGAGCACTCTAACTGAAAATTTTTTTCGTGGTAGATGGAGAGTGGTTATGAATGAAAAGCAATTAAAAGAAAAACAAGCAAACGTCTTTTATGCACAAGAAATTGTAAGATAAAAAGAAAATATTATGGGATGGACTGCCACTTGAAGCGGGTCATTTAAAAACTGATAGGGAATAAAACTATGAACCTTTTTATTTCTTTTATCTTTTGAATATAGTGTGAAAGAAAGAGTCGCAATGAAAGTAGGTGTGCGTGTGTGTAAAGTAAACCCCATATTGTTGAGAGAAAAGGAAAAAGTGATATTTCAAAAAAAAAAATGAAAAAGAAGATTTTTTTTTTTAATTTATATATATAAATGGATTTAGTTGAAAACATTTATAACTGGTTTTAACATCACCATTACCATCAATGCCATTCCTCACAAGATTCAAGAACAATATAGCCGGAAATCTCCGAATATACAAAAAAAAAAAAAGAATTTGACATTGAAAAAAAAAAAAAAAAACAGAAAAAGAAAAATAAATAAAATTAAATAAAATGAAACCAAAAAAACATCAAAATCACCCAAGTTAAAACTCTGATACATATACATATATCTATATATAGCATTCAATATTGGGAATATTACAAGTATAGTGATGGATTGACCATAGTTGGGCATGAGGTGTGAAAGACTTGCCCAAGGTCTAAATGCCCGTTCCTAGATTTGAAACCTGAACAAACCAAGGAATTTAAATGGCTGGCCAAAAATAGAAATGAGCCAAAATAACAATTGAAACATTAAAACAGACATGATAAAATCTTCATTTTTTTAATTTTTTTTTAGGGGTTGTTGTTCTTTTATTTTTTTTTTTAAAGAAAAGAAAATTCGATAAATAAAGTGACACCCTTAGTTCAGATTATTAACAAGATGCACACAAAATACTCATGTCATTGAATAACATATTATTACAATTCAATATATTGGTTTGCAAAGTACAACTATCTTCTTTTATCTATATATATATATATACATATATATTATATTTACTTGGTCAAGCACCAACTCAAGTTAGGCCCAAGGCCATTTTGTGCTCTCTCCTTCTCCCTCTCTACATACATATATATATATTTGTTTGTGAGTGTGTGTTTGTGTAGATGTATATGAAGAAAAAAAATCAACAATCTATACACTCAGAGCCTCCCCTAAAAAGATTTAGACCAATATTTATGTATTATATATTTGGGGAATAACACAATGATGTATACGCATTCCTGAATTGTAATAATCATTCATTTTTGATCCTTAAAAAGAAAAAAAAAATATGTTGTGGGTGGATGAATACAGTAACAATTGTTTTTTTTTATAACATACAATTTTACAAAGCAAAAAAAAGAAAGAAAAGAATTGCAGTGATAACAATATTGGAAAATTGGATGGTTGCAAAATCAAGAACCATTAATAAAAATGTAATACCTGCATATCTAATATAATAGACTTTATATTTTAAATTCTATAAAATGACCATTACTTTGGGATTTGAGTAATCTCTTTGCTTGAATGACTTCTTCATTGCAAACAGGTTTGTATTAGTGTGTGTTTATCACTATTCTAAGTACATTTGTATACAGGTGTTAAATTCTTGTACAGTTTAGTCATATATAAATATATATTTTTAAAATATAGCCAAAAATATCAATAATACCGTGTTTCCGATACACCTTTGTCAAGACATATTTATTATACTTTTATATTGTCTCCACAGGATCTAATTATGGATATAGAGTGTTGTTATATTATAATATAAGCCCTATGGGTTTCAGCACTCTGGTGTTCTTTTTCAGGTAGTCTGGTTTGACATCACACCAGAGTGTAGTGCCATAGCCATGGGGTCATAGTTAATTACACATTATATATTTATATATATATATATATATATATATATACATATATATATAACCGCACTAGCACATAAATATAGTTAGGCATTAAAGATTAAGTGACAATTCATAAGAATTCTTCTTATTATCATTCTTGTTATTTTAAATCCCAAAGAAATTAATAGAATTTGCTTGATATTTCAAGCTTAATTAAATGTTTTAATGCAGGGTTTTTTTTTTTGTATTTCTATATTTTAAGTTTATCAATAAAAAATATGTTATCAACAAAATTAATATATAAATGCACATTTTTTTAAAAAAGAAAAACAAAAAATAATCATCACTAATGTAATAAAATTTAGGATGGTGCATTAGACCCAATTAAAAATGTTGAATAAAAACAAAAATCTTGATTAATACCAAAATGTACAAATCAAAATAAATTAAAATCATGCATTGAAAAAAAAAAAAAAGAAAATTGTTTAAATGTTGAAAAAAATAAAAAGAGAAGAAATAAAATATTTCACACACATCAACAACATTTGAAATCACACACAAAAAAAAAATATTCATATTTCTTCAAGTTTTGTTTAACTGAAATATTAATTAACATGTTTTGCTTGCTGTGGACAGAAAATAAAACCCAAAAATTAATAATGACTAAATCAATTTTTTTTTTCTTTTCTTAATGTGAAAGTTCACTTTTATGGTTATGGTATGTGTGGGGTTGGTTTGGTATCATCTCTGGTTAACAAAAAGAAAAAAAAAAACACACAAACATAATGAAGGTAACATAAAACCATTCACTTATGGTTTTCAATAATGAATAGTTTTTATGGCACTTTTTTTCATTTGTTGTTGATTGGGTGTGAATTGATAGAAGTAATGATTACCCCAGCCCCCCACAAATTTCAACTGTCATTTCCAGTTTAAAAAAAAAAAAAAAAAAGATGTGAAAACCATTGGACTTCTGATCCCAGTATTATACTGTTATCTTTTTCAATCTAAACCATAAACATGCTATATAAGATTTTAAGAATCACACAAGTGACCAGCTAAATAACAATGGCCGACCAACATTTATTTATAACAATGGCTAAAAAAAATCACTAATCTAAAATCTTTTTTAACTTTTTTTTTTTTTCATTCATTTCTAATTTTATATTAATATTATTTTTTTTTGTTTTTTTTTTCTTTTAAAGTTTTTTTTTTTTTTTGGTGTTTAAAACTCATAAATGAACCAATGATTGAAATACAATTAGAAAAGATCATTTTCCCAGCCTAAACACAAAACAACAAATAACGTGGAGAGAGAAGTTTTAACGGACTTGGGGTTGTCGAGCACGCTTCATCTCTTCTTGCTGCAGACGCTGTTGGATGAGGACCTGGGCCTTTGAGATGTTGTTCGGTGTGCCCGTAATGGTAACAACTCTGTTGCGAGTGCCGGGGACGTACACGCCTTTCTTGGAGATCTGTATGTTTGTTCCTGTCAGCTGCTGAAGTTCAACAATACCTTTGCCGCCAGGTCCAAGAATGGCACCAACAATGGTTTCAGCAACTTCAATTTCGTTCTTTGTCGCTGGACCGGACTTGTCCTCGGCTGGACTGTACATTGGAGAATTATGTCCGAATGACATCTGATTCTTCATCTGGTCATTAGAACTCGGGCCGCCGGCAAACAAAGCATTATTCAGGGAATAATTGACCGTGGTGCTAAATGAATCGCTAAGCATAGGGCTGCCACCGAATCGTTCGCTGTTGATGTTCGCCGATGAATTATTAAAAGGGCTCGAACTTGCACAAGTGGATGCAAAGTTTTCCATGGCCGATGAACAACTACCCACAGGGCCAAACACGCAATTGTTATTTGAATTATTCATGAAGGGGTTGCTGACACTGGTGGTTGGTGTGTTACATCCTGACATCATAGTTGACCCCTGCAAGCCCTGAAGATTCAAGTTAAGTCCTCCTCCACCCCCAGCATTTAAATTGCCAAGTCCTCCAAGGCCCAGACCGATACTGGTCAGAATACCATAACTAGCAAGAGTATTCATCGCGGCTCCGATTTCCTCGATGGCTAGCTCGGAAAACCCGCAGCCACGAAGAGTAACTTTTAGATTTTCCAAAGCAGTGCTGTTAATGCTTCCGCCTGCGGCACTTCCACCACCCCCACTCGAGCCACCACCGCCGAGATTGGGCGTGTTTACACCCATGTTAGACACGGTGCTGGTGTTGGAATTGTTACTGAAGTTATTATTATTGAAACCGAAATTAAATGTCCCTAAATTATTGTTGCCAGCCATTCCCATCTGTTCCTGGTTCCTAAAATTGAGGTGTGTAAATGGTAGATTGTTAGAATTGGAACTAGCAACGGGACCCACAAAATCGGCGTAGCTTATATTGGGACAGCAGCCACTCTGGGGATCTTCAGCAATGACTCGTAAAATCATTTCAACCGCATTTCTATTTGCGTCCACATCTCCAGCAACTGTCACACACCTCTCGGGAATATACGTACCCTTCTGGTTCTGAGATATCTGAACTGATGCTCCACTTTCAGCCTTGATCTGTTTTATGAAGTTACCACCCTTTCCGATGATCATTCCAGCTGTACTGTTGGGAACCAGAATCTTGACTTGTTGGTGTCGCTCAAAGGGGCCGCGGTAGTCCTCGTATTTCGGGTTTAACTCGGGTTTCTCACGGATCTTGTCCATGATGAAGTTATGCACTTTACGGACGGCTTCGAACGGCCCAGTTATTAAACACACCCTTTCTGTGGTGCCTGGATAGAAGTTGTTCGACTTGGACATTTTCAGTTTGGCCCCCGCTTCGCTTTGGACCCGGGCTATCGTCTCACCTCCTTTACCGATAATAGCCCCTGCAACGGCGTTGGGAACCAAAATCTTGAGGCTAATTGCACCGGCAGCTCCAGTATCCCCGGCCTTGTAGTCGCAGGTGTACACCTCTCCGGATCCCATGCTGCTACCTGCTCCGCTTTGATTGGAATTCATCTTGCTTCGTTATTTTTTTTTCTGGTTTCTTTAACCTTTATCGAGGAGATGACTTTAGTTTTTTTACTGCCTCCACAAATTGATTTGGGGCAGATTCTATTTGTTTTTTGTCGTCTTCACTCTGTTTTATGTGTTGCATTCAAGCAGCTTTTTTGCGATGAGCAAGACGATACTCTACGTTGTCGGGCATGAAGAGTTACTTGCCCTTTATTGTTAACTGTATGGGGGCGCCACGATAAAAGCAACTTCCGGCATTTCTGCAGTAAAAAAAGGAATAAATCACTAAAATTATTTAAATTGATAAAAAATTAGTATTTCTAAAAATTAAAAAACAAATTATATGACATTATAATTTGGTATTGTTATGAATAAAAGATTATTTATCATTTTATTTTGCTGTTCAGAGTTGTTAGCGGAAGTCTACTCAACAGGATTTGAATAATAATAATCGTAGTTTATTTTTCTCAAGGAAAGAATTAAGATTTTCTTGTCCTTTAATGTGGAAGAAAATATTTTCATTAATAGGTGTTAATCTTATTAAATAAAAAAATATATATACGAGATTAATGTATTTTGTGTGTTTGTTTTTAACCAAAAAATCAATGTTTTTTATTAAAAACAAACAACATCACAACAGAAAGTTGACTTCGGACTTTCATCGTTAGTCTAAAAAAAGTAAATATTAACAATAAATAATTTATATATCTTAAAAAATTTAATCAAATTTTTTCTCGAATTCAGACAATCATTTAAAAAATTAACTAACTATCTATTAGTCCGTTCCATCGCCTATTTGATGATTTCTTTAATGCCAAAATTAGCTTATTTTTGTGCGTAATTTTTTTTTCCAGAAATTATTTTTATTTAATTAGTTTATACTACGAATTTTTTTAGAAATTAATTGTTACATTTCGTCTTGCTAAAGTTGGGAAGAGTTTTAAGATAAAAATCAATCGTAAAACTATTAACTACTGAGTGTTGGTGTCTGTGCTAGTTGTGATTGTGCTGTTGTAGCTTGTGCTTGCTTCGTGGTGCTATCTGTGTGTGGTTGCTTGTTGGATTTCAAGCAACAAGCATCCATATTGTTAATTTTTATTTTAATAATAATAAAAAATCACTTGAAAATGATAGTCTTTTATCAATTAAGCAAAAGCGCTTTATTACAATTAAAAGTTTGGAATATAAAGATTTTAGTTGTTAATTTTTTTAATTTAATTTTTTTTCAAAAAGAAAATTTATTGTAAACTGTTTAAAACACACACACACGTACACACACTTACATTAAACTCTAAACCCAGCTGAAGGTGGTAAAATTTAGGAGGTCATCAGAGAAAATACTAATACTACTAGCAGTAAATGGTTGGTTAGTACACAGTGGAGTGGCACATTGGCATTGCTTATGCACTGAAGATATTTATTTGAATAAAGATTATATTTGGACATTCACAAAACTAAGAAATTAATATTTCTAGTAACAAGCATTCAAAAATTAATTTTAGAAATGTTTTAACTAAAAGACTTGTAACTGGGGGGTGATTTAAGCAAAGTTAGGATGAGTAAGTGGAGTGAGTGAGTACACCAACAACACCATAATCATTTTACTATAAATATTTTAATATAGAATTTTAAATTTAACTGTAAATCTTTCTATCTGTGTTTTTTTTTACTATTTAGATTATCATGAAATAAATTCAATTAAATCAACCATTTCTATCCTGTCTGATTTAATTGAATTTTAATTTAGTCTCTTCTTTATCTTGAAATATTGTATTATTTCACTTGACATACATGCCCTTGCCCTTCAGGCTTCTTCAATGTGAATTAAGGGAGGTCCATTTTGGGCAGTTGATAAGCAATCAGACGTGATATGTGATTTTAAATCCCAGTTGTTCTGTTAAAGTTCCCATATGACTAATACACTTGGGAAAGTTATGAATCCTCTCATTCCTAACTATGGATTAAATAGTGCATATTATCATATTCCAAAAACAATATGGACAAAAGAATGTTTATCAAAAATTATGTTCTTGTTATTGAGTAACCTAAAATGGTAAATATGCCATAAAACAAAAACATTAACAAATTCATATATCATCAATATAGAAATAAAGATGAGAATAAAAGTTTGAATAATTTGAATAATGATAATATTCATATCTCACAAAATCAGACTAACAATATTTATTAAAATTTCACTTAATTCAGACAATAGAGCATTGCCATGTTGTCTGATTTGATTGAATTCACCTGGTAATAATCTAAGTGGTGACAACTAGGTAGAAAGATTTACTGTTACGTAAAAAATAATTTATATCAAAATATGTATATTAAAATGATTATTGTACTCATCCTCATTTTGTTATAAGTATGGCTGTGATAATATGCTTTTATTAAAGATTATTTTTGTCACAGACTTGACTATTTTGTGATTTTACCATTTCTTTTA
>JAUZSX010000027.1:591266-601547 GCA_034780655.1 Idiosepius hallami | reverse complement strand
TTGTGACAAATTTGGGGGTGCTCACAAATTATATATCATATATATATATATATATATATATATATATATATATATATGGAGCATTGGTAAACGTTTGGGCTATGGAATCGTATTACGTGAGTTCAAATCCCAATCAAAACCATTGCATTCACCTTAAAAATGGCCTTGTGTCAAACTTGGTTGGTGCTGCTCACCAAGTACATATATTATCCAAATGTTTAATTCTACTTCTTATTGCCTTTCAGATCTGTTCCCGCTGCTTGAGCTGAGTTTTCATCCCGGCTATGGTGTCGTTTAAAAATGAAAACGATGCCACGCATACTCCTCATTCTGTTCTCCCTCAGTGTGATGACCCTGATGTTGATCGCTCGTTGTGGCCTGAATATTGACCATTACTTTCACCAGCAGGCCGCAGCTGCTGCAGCCGCGGCCCAGGCACTGACCTCGGACGATATGGCCGTCTTGGACCACAAACGACTGCGCGATATCAACGAGAAGCAGACACGGGAGATGACCAAACTTCGAAATCAGATCCGCTTTTTGGAGGCCGCATTGAAAGGCGCCTACGAAAAGGCGCAGAATTTATCGATGAGGACAGCAACCACCACAAGCAGCACGACTAGCAGCACCACAACTACTACTACTACTGCCAAACCAGTGGACAAGAAAGCAAATACTGGCTCGCGGGTCAACATGGGAGAGCAGATATTAATTAGCGACCAGCCGAGACAAGTGGATAATATCAACTACACCAGGTTCTTCCTGGAACAGTTCAAGTCGGCAGAGATTTTACACGGGGTCACCTTAAAGTCGGAATATGAGCTGATACCTTTTAATCGCTTCTCGACTGGCCGAATCTTTTTGGTCGAGCCAGGACTCGGCAAAAGGGTAGTTGAAAAGCCGATTGGTTTTAAAAAGAAAGACCTCTCGGAGGTCATCCAATTTGCGGTGGACCAGCTGAACAGGGAGCGTAGTGAAAAGGACAAATACGCCCCCGAGGACTTTGTAGAAGGAATCTATCGAATCGACCCCACGACGGGGTCACACTACGAACTCTACTTCCGCGATATTGATCGGCCGGGAATGAAAAACTTCTACTCGAAATTGACTGTGATGAGGCCTTTCGGTCCTCTGCAACTGATAACAAAGAACTGGATCAACACAAACAAAGAGTGGATCAACTTGATCCTTCCTTTGTCCGGCCGTACCGATACGTTCCGAACTTTCATGGAGCGGTTCGTCCGCGTGTGCATCCTTCAAGATAAGAGAGTATTTCTAACGGTGGTTTACTTCGGCAAGGACGGCCTGACCACCGTTAAAGACATTCTAACGTCGACGGCAAAAACCTACAGGTTTAAATACATCAAACTGATCAGTCTGAAAGAAAAATTTTCTAGGGGTCAGGGTTTGCAGGTCGGGGCCTTTAACTGGCGGAACGGTGATGCCCTCATGTTTTTCTGTGATGTGGACATCGTTTTTGGTACAGACTTTTTGGAGAGGTGCCGGCTGAATGCGGCCCCACAAAAGAGGGTTTATTATCCGATTGTGTTCAGTCTTTATAACCCGAATGTGGTGTACTCCCTGCATGACATTATGATCCCCCCAGAGAAGGACCAGTTGGTAATATCGCGAGATACTGGATTCTGGCGAGACTTTGGCTACGGCATGACATGTCAGTATAAATCTGACTTCCTAAACATCAAGGGCTTTGATGAACAGATCACGGGTTGGGGAGGGGAGGACGTCTTTTTGTATCAGAAGTATGTGCGAAGTGAGTATCTTGTTGTCAGGGCAACGGATCCTGGCATCTTCCATCTTTACCATGAGAAAACCTGCGACCAGAGTTTAACGCCAAAACAGTACCGAAGCTGTATCCAATCCAAGGCGTTAAATGAGGCGTCACATGCCCAGTTAGGTCTTTTGGCTTTCAAGGATGAAATCGATATACATCGTGGCTACAAGCGATGGAGCAGCTGAGGACCATAAATGACTCTCCCCCCCGCTCCCCCCCAAAAAAATAACAACAACAAAAATACAGGGTGGGGCAGAAATAATTTGTGTTTTAAAAATATCTCTGACTTTAAATTATAAGCAGTGCCGTGCTTAGTCACTTAACGGCCTGGACCCGTCGCAGAATGCGCCTTGCAGCCCTTTTTTCCTTAAAAGTACAGGATGCCCCCCTTAACATAGCCGCACGGCACTGATTAAGACACACACACACACACACATATATATATATATATATATAGAGAGAGAGAGAGAGAGATAGATAGAGAGAGATGGATAGATAGATAGATAGAGATAGACAGACAGACAGACAGATAGATAGATAGATAGATAGATAGATAGATAGATAGATAGATAGATAGATAGATAGATAGATAGATAGGGAAAGGGAGAGAGAGAGACTTTGATCGAAGCCTAAAATATGTTGTTGGTGTGCAAGATTTTTTTAGGGTAACGGGGCCGCAGGGCGCATTCTGCGTCGGGGCCGCTATGTGGCTAAGCATGACACTGGGGAAAACGCCTGCTATTTCTGTCCTACCGTTTGTATAAACATCTGTATGTTTATCTATCGAACTATTCAGATTATTGTCCTCATCTTTGTTGTTGTTATCTTCCCAAACATTTCAACTGCTGGACTCTCTGGTTTTCATCAAGTGATCAGGACACAAGCCAAGGAATTTGATACACAAATTATGAAACCTCATCCCAAGAAGAATTCTGAAAAACAAGTCTGGGTCTAGTTCTGGTGAAATATTATTACGCCCATGTCCATTCGACACTAAGATTTATAGTTACATGAGGGAAGGTCCATTTGGTCTAGTGCAGGGTTTCCCAACGGAGTCCGTACCGCCCACCAGGGAGGTGCTACGAGACTTCAGGTAGGCGGTGGCCAAATTTATCATATAAGGGGTCCCTGAGATCCTTTAGGGGGGCGGTGAAATACTGAGAGCTTCTAGTTACATTATGTAAAATAGAAGAACAAAAATTTAATTTGCAAGAAACTATCATTGAATTACAACGTGACAAAGAAGTGAAGATAATCTTTGATAAACAAGGTATGAATGAAATGTGGTTACACTGCAGTGAAGTGTATGAAATGGTATGATATATTAATTGACCCACTTGATTTATAGCTGTTACTGTTCCCGTTCGATCGACAGTGTAGAACTTTGTTGAATAAACTATATGAATATTCAATTATATATTTTCACTTCAATTATGTTGTTAGTTTATGGTACCTAGGGGCCTGAAATGTTAGTACAATAAACCAAACAGAAAAAATAGAATAAAAGTAACTGAGCCCAAAATACCTTTACAAACATTTATTTTTACACAAACAAACACAAATTAAACTACAAAACATACAACAAAAGAGTTCGATTCAGAGGACTCACCGACTGGTGGAAATGTTGGTGTACTCACCACTGGTGGCTAAAAGTTGCTCCTCTCGCTGAGAGGGTTAGGAGAAACGTCTGCCCTACTTAGGGTCTAGTCAGGAACTAATGTTTGTGTCTTAAGCAGGGGCAGACCACTCCTTTTCGGTGTTCCTCATCCTAGTCCCCTACAAAGTAATTTCTAGAAGATTCCCGTTTGAAAAAGAAAACATAGAGGGAAATATATTCTAAAATATCTTAAAGACACAAATGTCAGCCATGATCAGGTTGTGCATCCGTATTCATCATTTATTATATCAGAATTTGCCTCTAAATAATTTGATGAAATTCGGTTTCTTTTACCTACAAAAATAATTTGTGATCTTACAGGATGCGAAACAGGTTATTTTGGCGAATTCTGCTTGAGCAAGTGTGATAATTGTCGATTGCATAAATGTGATTCATTTGGTCGGTGCCAACAAGGCTGCAGCGAACGATTCCAAGGTGACCGTTGTCAAGGTAACATAATATATTTTTCATTGTTTTAGTTTACTTTTAATAGTTGTCATGTATCAACTTGTACGCTAATTTTAAGACATATAAGTTGGTTTAGTTTATGGCATACTAAACTTTCCACTAGTTTACTACCGGGAACAATTATTTTTGATGAACATTTACTTTTTTGTCAATATTTTGTTTGAAATTTACAAATAATACTATTTAACCCTTTTATGAATATTTGTTGCAAAGCATAACTTTGGACTCGTCCAGGTTTTCTTATAAATTCCCTGATTACCACTACTTGCATTATTCTTACTTACGCACTGCTATCTGTATTATACTGCTGTGCTTCCTTACTACTTACTTACGCACATCTACTATTTCTTACTTATTATTACCTGCGTTTTGTCAGATAAAGCCTTCTTAAAAGGTTTACTTCTGTCTGTCTTTATTACTAATACATCGAATAAAACAAACCCATAGAAAGATTAAATAATAGATTTATACATTTTCCAAGGGTATTAACTTAAAGTAAACGTAAGCGAACAATATCTGATAATGAGCGTTTCAGTCCTTCTCAAATGCAGTAATTGCTAACATTTTAAGACTTGATACTACATCCCAGTCATGATTAATAGAATAACAGTCAATCCTTATGCATCGAATGAAGGGTTAAGTTTGGAGGTCTGTGAAAACTCCTGATTACGATGTAAAGGTTCAATCAACTTCGATCAGGAGAGTACATCAGCTGAACGATTGTGAACACATTAATAATAATTGGAGTAATACGCGAGTTCAAATCCCAGTAGTTCATAATTGGGCTAATACCCTTCAAAAAGGTATGAATCACCACACTCCTTCCAGTTATGGATTTAGTGGCGCATTTGGTGTTAATAAAAAACTAAGTGTGGTCCAAAAGAACGTTTACCAAAAAAGGATTGGTCTTGGCATAAAATGAATCCAAACGGTTGATAGGCCGTAAAATAAAACAATTCAAAGGACTAAACTCCAAAAATTCGATAAACAATATTGTTCATTCGTATTTTATCTTAAAAGAAATTTACTAAATTTTCTTATAGAGAACTTGTTTGTTTCATAAATTTTAAAATCTGTATAAAAGAGTAAGTGTTTTTAATCCTTTAGACTTTTCAATCCGATATATCAGCCCTGGAAACCTAAGGCAAAGAATATATGCCGATATTTCGGCCTTGATATGGTCCTCTAATAGAATGAATCTCATTGAATAGTTGGTTATTTTGCTAAGTTATGGATCAAAGAATTAAAGGAAAAACTTTATTAGTCGTAAGATAGGGTTTCCTAACCGAAGTAAAATTCAAATAAAAAACTTGTATTTCCAATGAATTATATATTTACTTTAAACAATAGGTTTTAGATTTTTTTTTTTCGAATGAGATAAGTTTTTTTTACAATAAGTAAGTTCTGCACATCTATGGATGAAATTTTTACGTATATACTTTATAAAACGATATAATATAAAAAGAGAAATAAGGGTTTTACTCAAACAAAACGAGTTATAAAAATATTATTCAAAATTTAACTTAATTTAAGACAAAACCAAGCAGCTTCAATTGTAATGAATATATTCAAAATCAATACAACTATTTTTTGTAGACTGCGTTCCTGGCTATTACGGTGAGAAATGCGATTTGAGATGTCCAAGGTGTATCGATGGCGTTTGTCAGAAAATCACAGGTCAATGTTTGAAGGGATGCTTAAAAAGGTTTACAGGCGCAAATTGTCAAGGTGAGCTATACATAAAGTTTTGGTTATATGCGAAAATATACTTAATAATGTGTTTGTCAATTTACAGAATTTGAACAGGTTGCTTACGAAAGAGAAGGGTAGCGGCAAAGAAAGTCGTAACTTGATGTCTCCAGCATGATTGCAATACGTCATTTGTTCTTGTGTTAATTCAGATTTTATTTTTAAGCTCTCACTTAAAACTGCAAAATATATTGAGAAATTATTAATAACTAATATGTCTGCCGGTTGAATATAAAACATTTAAAAATACTCTTAATTATCGACTAATAATTATGAACAATACTGTCATTATTTTGAACCTTATTTAGTGTTTCTTGTAACTTTAGATATCATATTTACTTGGTGAGCAACAACCTAAGTTTGGCACAAGGCCATTTTTACGTGCTCTTACCCGGGATTTTTACATTCGGTGTTCCCTTCATCTAGATGAGATGCTCTCCCGAGTTAACGTGCCCCATCTGCCCGAGGCAGCTAAAGTGAAAGTAATGGTTTTGACTGGGATTTGAACTCACGGAATACGATTCCAGAGCCCGAGCTTTTACCAATGGTCCACCGTCGCTGCCCAGATACGATATGAGAGCTTGTTTACGCGAGAATTTAAACAAGTTCAGTTAAATATTTTTTGGATGTATAGTAAGCATTAATGTATAAAATGAAAATAAAATGTACTTTGAAATCTATTATCAAAAACCGCTTATGCAATCTAGACATTTTTTTACTTCACGTTTTTACCTTAGGCATCTTATTGATATATAATTTCATATCTGATTCCGTGTATTTGATAATACCATATTATGTTGTAGAGTGTGCTCATAGTTACCATGGACAGGATTGTCTTTTGAAATGCACAAACTGTTTAGATGAAAACTGCGACTCCAAAGATGGATCATGCCGCTTCGGATGCAAAATTGGATTTCAAAGACCCAAGTGCACAGGTAACAATCTATTCATTAATACGCTTAGTTGCTCCGGACGTTATTATAGTAATTTTTCCTTAGAATGAAAATAAGATACTCAAATAGCTCAATATACAATTTTTTAAGTTCAACAAATAAGATTTGGGTGTTGACAGTTGCGTTTTAAGGTTGTGGGGTTCAGATCGGATAAAACGCAACTGTACATTTAGAAAAAAACAAAAAAAACAAAAAACAAAAAAAAAAACAAAAAAAAAACAGCCCCCTCCAATATAAAAAAAAATCAGCAGTTTAACCTTCTCTAATTAAAGACTTTTTTTGTGAGAAATTGGAAATGTAAAAAGCATTAATTTTAAAGTATTGACACTCAAATAGTAATTTCAAGTTATGTAGACGAGCCAATTTAAATGTTTTTGTTTAATTTTTTTACATATCTATCCTGTATGATTAATATGCTGACAGAAAAAAAATTCTAACTGCCCGTCATTATTTGAAATTAACATAAGCGTAGCACTATTTGAGGTTTTATTATAATTGTTCAGTATTTCAATCAATCGAAAACTCAGGCTTTTTACATTCAGTGTTAACCATCACCTAGGTGAGTGGCTCTCCAGAGTTAACGAGTCCCATCTGCCCGAGGGAGATAAAGGTGAATGTAATGCTTGTGACTGGGTTTTGAACTCGCGTAATACGAATTCAGAGCCTGAGCTTTTACCAATACTCCACCGTCACTATTTTTTCCCTTAAATATGCTAGTTTAAAAATCATTGCTTTAACTATAATCTTTGGATCGAATAGATTACAAGCAAAAAAGACGATACGTAATTAGCAAAATTAAACAATTAGCTAATCGTGGACGGACTAAATATCGGCCGTACCGTTTTATTGGTTTGATGGCCAGGGACGATATAGTGGCCTTTTATTCTTCAAACGATTAAAGAGAGAAGGAAATTTGAACAGACATAGAAAAAGAGAAAAGGCCTATCATATAATAACAAAAAATAAATAAATAAATAAATAAATAACAAAAAAAACCCACAAATTAAAACAAATAAAAACTGAAAATAATACCTATTTATTTTTCTCCTCTTTTTTCAGCATGCCGTCCTGGTTATTATGGAGACGATTGTAAATTAACTTGTTTTGGCTGTGCTAGAAATGAATGTGATTTACGAAGTGGAATCTGTAAAAATGGATGCAAACCTAATTTCCATGGACCCAAATGTCAAGGTCAGTGTAAAGCTTTCTTAGAGTTTTTTGGTGTTTTTTTTTTATTTTAAAGGATACGCCGTGGCCTAGGGGTTTACTTTTTTTATTTTATTTTTTGTTTTTTTTAAGCAGTCGACGTGGCCCAGTGGATAGACAATTAGACATCAGAACCGACATAGGAAGCTTTTTAGGTCACTTAATGCCGAGAACAATTTTTGATAATGTGATGTACAAATGTGATGTACAAAATATGTGATGTACAAATGTGATGTACAAATGTGATCCATAAAAATATAAAATTCATTCGTCTCGGATAAATTGAGTTTAGTATCACATCACAATAAATTGATTGCTTTCTTAATATGAATATATTTTATAAATATCGAAATTCTTGTTTTCTTCTTAAATAGTTTATTAATAATTAAATGCTTAAACTTTGTAACGGATTTTTGTCAACAAATAGATTTTTTAATAACACGATGTTCACTATTGAACCCAGAACTGCAGGGGATGTGGTGATTCATACCTTTCTCGAGAGTATTAGTCCGATTACGAACGCAAATAGAACGACTAGTATACATATGTATTGCCCAACTAGCCAATAAGAACTTTAAACGCCAAATTTCCATTAGATCAATCTTCTAAAATCTAAATTTATATTTTCAGATTGTAGCCGAGGATTCTACGGAACGAACTGCGAAAGACGTTGTCAGAATTGCAAATACAATATGTGCGAACGACGTTCAGGAAAATGCATGTTTGGATGCCATTATAGATATAAAGGAAATCAGTGCACAGGTATCTTAACTTGTATTTGATTCTTTCTTTGTTTAGTTCTACAGAATATATTTAACTTTTCGGGTCAAGCTGAAATTTGAACTTGAAAAAGTTATTTCTATGTTATTCGTTTATCGACTTTTCATCACTAGACGATTCACCACCTGACTATTTATCACGGTCTGTTCATCACTAGACTTTTCATCACGTGTTTTTTTTTTTTATCATGCGAACAATTCATCTCCCCGACATCGAGTACTTTCATCACCCCGAAGAAAGAAATTACATTTATTCATGTAATAATGCTAATTAAATAATTATGTTTTTATTAAGTTACATTTTGATCCCACTTTGACAGTTTGGGGAGGATTTTTACGAGAGATTATAAAAATCTCATAAGTAAATGCCAGCCATTCTTTTTCAAATTCTTTAACAAATAAACTTTAAAAAAAAATATTTTCATTTATTTTCCTTCTATTTAAAAATTTAAACAAATTTCTAGTATTGTTCCACCCTTATCATTTAGCTGTTGACTCATGATACTTTTGTTTATTGCTGATTATTTTCAGATTGTTCGAAAGGCTATTATGGAAGGGACTGTGCTAATTTTTGTTCTACTTGCCGGAATGAAAACTGTTCTCCAGTCAATGGAAAATGCTTAGAAGGATGCAAAGAAAACTTCAAAGGAGAGTTTTGCAAAGGTATTTCTCCTAAAATACAGTGCGTTTCAAAATGCTAGATTTTCCCCTTTTAAAATCAATATATTATCGAATTCTATCCAAAACATTGATTTTTTAGAGGTATTTTTTAGGTATGTTTTTATTGTATTATTTTTAACAATCCTTATTAAAATTTATTTTTATTTTTGCCAATTTATTAAAATTTACTCGTTTCCAAAAAAAAAGTTCACTAGTATAAATATAGCTATGTGTAAAATTTCACACTAATTTTATAAATTTAATCTAAAAATATGCATGTGAAGAAAAAGATCAATTAACATCTTATGAAAAGGGAGTAATAGATGGATTGAGTTGGTCTGATTTATCAAATGGGGCAATGGCAAAACAAAACATAAGGGTGACAGGGGATGGCGTTACATGGACTTTGTGGTTATCTTTTAAGACAGCAGACAAAATGGCCCAAGAGGGGAATAAATAGTTTAAAGAAGGGTATAAAAGTGTTAAGGATAAAGGCAGGCATGGAAGATCTACAGAAGTGAGGTCTCATCAGGTGTTTGAATCAGCTAATGGACTCCTTTACTCTGACCGAAGGGTGACAGCAGATGACATCGCATGAACTTATCTGTTGAGACAGCACACAAAATGGTCCATGGGGGTCTTGGATACTCAAAGACCATGAGCCGGTGAGTGTCAAAGATGCTTACTTAAGATATACCACTTTTTCTCATCCGAAAAGAAAACCGAGTTCTATGTCTCATTGCAAGTTACCTTTGAAACACCACTAATTCAATCGATTTTTAACGTGATAGAGTTTTAAGGCAGATGAGAGTTGACCTCGGATATATTCAATGTTTGAGAATTTTTACTGTTCTCCATCTAGTGGATTTGGAGCCACGAGAAGAAAAAAGTTACATTTTTTTACTTAATCCCAAGGCGAGGGAAGCGAGCCTTTAGGTTATGAGGACTTTCGGTTACGTATGTTCCTTATAGACTCTGAGATGGCTGGGCCTAGCATGCTCAAACTTGGTGGGCTGA
>JAUZSX010000027.1:545351-575327 GCA_034780655.1 Idiosepius hallami | reverse complement strand
ACTGGAGGCCATCCTCTGTTGCAGCCTTCACCCACCTTCAGTGCCGTTGTGTCACTGTTGACATCATCCGCCACATCCGTCGTTGAGGTCTTGCGCTATTTAACCCATAGCTGGAAGATTGGGCTTCATACTTTTCCCAAGGGTATTAGTCGACATGTTAAACGCAGTACGGAACAACTTGGATTCGAACCCGCGTTGCACGGTTCCGAAGTCCGATTGTCTATCCACTCGACTGCCTCATTCGCATACTACGATTCCAGAGCCCGAGCTTTCACCAATGCTCCAACTTCGTTGCCCTAGAAAGAGAGAGAGATATTTACTTGGTGAAAGGGAGGGACACCAACCCAAGTTTGGCACAAGGACATTTTTACGTGCTCTATATACCTAACCTGGGCTTTTTGAATTCCAGTGTTACCCTTTTTCACCTGTGAGCCGTCGAGCCGCTCTCCTGAGTTAACGAGCCCCATCTGCCTGAGACACATGCAGGCAGGCAGCACCATCCACACCTATTGGAAGAGAGAGAGGGTAGATTAGGTGTGTTAATATATATATATATATATATATATATATATATATATATATATGCATATACATACATATTATACACACACATTATGTATAACTTATATTTATATGCATTTTTTAAATTCAGTTAAAATATGGATATGAGTTTAGTTAGTTTAGAGTTGTTGATGATGCTTTTTTACTTGATTAAAAGTATATATAAGTGAAAGTGTGTGGATGATACGTTTAACTTTTTTTCTGTGTACGCGCGTGCACGTTTGTGTGTGTGTGTGTGTGTATCTGTGTGTGTGCATACGATATCAGTTTATTTCTTTTCGTTCATCCTTTCTTTTTTTCTTACTTCCTTTATTTATCTTCGTATATTTTTCGCATTAGGAGTGTAAAGTAAAGTATTTATTTAATTCATTTCTGTTTTCGCTCGTTCTCTCTCCCCATATCCCTCGTCTCCTCTCTGTCTCTCTCTCTCCCCCCCTCTCTCTTTGTGTAATAGAGCTAAAAAACGTTTGTTTACATGTTATCGGTTCATTTTCCAGTCAGTCAGCCAGTATCACTGGTTTTTACAGTAGCAGCTTCTTCCACAAACACACAACACGAAGGGCGAAGAATAACAGCAGAGCAACTAATAAAAATGATTTAAAAATACAATAATAATAATAATGATAAATAAATAAATAAATAACAATAATTGCTACTACAACAAGTAAATGAATGATACTAGAAGAACAAAGAGAGAAAGAAAAGAGTAAAAAAAAAGCAGAAGTCACAGTAGGTAGGTTGAGTGTGCGTAAAAACCCGGTGAGCAACCACCACCAGGCTAGCTCCTTTTAAACCTTTGGACCCTAAGAGGCCGATATATCGGCCCTGACACCACAAGGCAAAAGGAGTCACACCAATATTTTGACTTTAATATTATATATACTTGGTGAGCGGCAGCAGCAGTCAGCACACAGCCACAGCACCAAACAAGTTTGGCACAAGGTCATTTTTAAGGTGAATGCAATTTTGGCTTTAATCTGTTCCTTTAATATAACGACTCTGAGCGACTGCTTGGTAATTTTGATAAGTCAGGGTTCAAAGGTTTAATGATAATTTTTATTATTATCTGATTTTATCGACGGTAACAGTGTTAACCAGGTAACACTCACTGTGTACCATGGAACAAAAATATATTTCAAATTTTGGTATTAATTTCCTCAACTATGAATTATGTTGCATAAAAAACACGTTTGCCAAAAAAAGGAAGAACGTTTATCTAAAATGATTGTTATTGGCATTAAATGACCTAAAAAGTTTGATTAGCAAAACAAAAAAATTATTCAACATAATGTCATTTGAAAAAAATGATTTTAAAAATAAATAATTTCTGTATATCATTTTTTTTAGTAAATTTGAATATTAAAGGAAAAATAGATCAAGTCATTATGTATTTAATGAGAAAACATAACAAAAAATACGCGTGTGTAGTTTAGTTAGTTTATGGAGGTTACAAAATGTTTAACAATGATTAACAAAAATCCCCGAATAAAGCTACGGATTAATAAATATTTGGACCCTAAGAAGCCGATATCGGCCCTGACACAATAAGGCAAAGGAAGACTCACTAATATTTTAGTTTTAATATGTTCCTCTAATATAACAAGTTAATAATAAGTGATAAGTCGGGGTCGAAAGGATTGAAAAGTGTATGGTGTTTATTGTTGTTAAAATACTATGAATGGACGAAAAGGACGTTTATTTAAAAAAAAAAATTAAATAAAATGGGGACCTTTTGCACTTCAGAAAAAATATAATTTTGAGGTAGGTATTGGGTCATAATTAGGATGTACACCGTCTGCAAGAATGCAATTTGATTGGCTATTGATATTGACATAGCCAATCAAATTAAATTCTCACCAACGGTGTCGGTGTGTCTGTGTACACATCCTTATTATGACCCAGAGTAGTAGCTCTTATTTTTGTTTTGCAAAAGTGCAGTAAAAGGACCAAAAATAATTGTTATAGGCATTAAATGACCTAAAAAGGATGTTATGCCGTTAAACAAAAAAACAAACAAACATTATATTATTGAGTATCAAACCAAATACCCGAATTTACTCCAGCCAGTTATTGAAATAGTGTATTTGTTCTCAAAAAAAAAACTACGTGTGCGTGTACATTATTTACCAAAAGTGATTATCCTCGGCAATAAATTACCTAAGAAGGTTGATATGCCTTTAAACAATAAAAAAAAGACAATTAAGCAGGTACCGAGTAACAAGAGTAACAAAAATACAGAAATATAACAACGAAATCCGCAAGAAACAACACACATTTTTAGCCACACGTGTTTCGTCCAAATAAAAAAAGGCGAATGCCTTAAATAACGTACAGAAACCTACTAGAGGTACATTACGAGAAAGATAGAGAAAGAATAAAAGAAACAACAAGAAAGAAAGAAAGATTTCCCCCTTCTTTCTTTCTTTAATTTTTATTTATTCTTTCTTTCTTCTTTATCATTGTGTGCGTAGTAGTAGTAGTAGTCTTTGTTCTCTTTTCTCCTCTCTGCATCGCCTGACTCTTACGTTTCTTACTCTCCTCTCTCACTACTCTCTCATTGTCCTTCTTCTATCTTCCTCTTTTGTTCTTCTTCCTCTCTTTCTCGCCCTCTGTCTTATTCTTCTACTCTCTCTTCATCATTCTTCTTTTCCTCTCTTCCTAATTTTCTCATACCCCCCTCTTTAAGACTCATTCTCTATCTCCATCTTTACTACCCCGTCTGTCATAAGCTTGGTATTTACCCCCTCTCTCATACCCTTTCTGTTTCTTCCTCCGCTTTCCTAAGTTCTTCTTCTACACTCTCATTTTTACTCTTCTCCAAAATTAATACTCTTTGTATTTCTTCACCACTCTCTCTTACCCCTCTCTCATAATCATAGTATTTCTTCTTCTTGTGGATTTTTTCCTCTTTCATTTCTCCCCTATTATAGTCTTTGTTCCTCTCCGTCTCTTCATTCTTCTCTCTGGCTATTTTAACCCACTCTATCTGTATCTTTGTTCTTCTTCGTCTTTTTTCCCTCTGATGATCTATGTTCTTTTCTTTTACTACTTCTCACCCTTTCTGATTGTCACTCTTCTTATACCTCCCTTTCTCTTCTCTCGCACGCTCTGTGTTCTGCCTCACATCTTACTTCTTTCTCTTGTTTTTTTTCCTCTCACTTTCTCCCTCTCAGCCTCTCTGATTGTTACTTTTCATATCCCTCTTTTTTCTTCTCTCGAACGCTCTCTGTTTTTCTCCATCGTATCTTCTTAGTTCTTTTTCTTAATTTTCCCCTCTCTATCATTGTCCTTTCACTTTTTTTTCACTCTCTCTTCGTGTCTCTCACCCTCTCATTATCACAGTTCTTCTTTCTTTTTTTTCCCTGGTCTTCTCCCTTACATGTTCTTATTCTTTCTCTTGTTTTTCCTTTCCCCTCTCTGTCATTGTCCTTTTACTTCTTTTTCACTCTCTCTCTTCTCCCCTCTCGTAGTATTTGTTTTTCTCCCTCTCCTTCTTCGTTTTTCCTCCCCGGCGCCATAGTGTGGCACCAAAACGTATCACTTACCATCATCGACCAATCAAATTGCACTATTGTCGAGAATGGGACAAATTGTTTCATCGGGAGTCATATTGGGGGGAACTAGGTCACTGATCTGGCACTAACATTCATTATTTATCTAAAAAAAAAAACGCCATTTCGACCGTCGCCTATTTTCTACATTGATTGGAATTTATACAGCGACTGGTTAAATCAACGATCTGGCCGGCCTTGTTGGCTGGGCTGGCCGTCAAAATTGAAAAAACAGTCCCAAAGTAGCCTGATCAAAACCTCAATTCTCCCTAAGAATAGACCAGCAGCGTCTGTTATTTTGTGGCAGCCATCTTGCATAGCCAATTGTTCAATGGAGCAACTAACACATATTCCGTTTCAATTTATGTAATTTTTTCGGGTGTCAAATCCACCCAGCCTCGGTCGATGTGGATACTATTAAGCAGCGGAAAGCCCGCCAAACAGGACTATCATACCCAGGAATCGATACCGATGTAAGTAATGGTAAATTTTCGTCGATAGATTTCTTCGAGCAACAGCTTAAAACACGAAACCCCCTCTTCCTCTCTAATGTAAATGTATTTTTTCTTCTCTCACTCTCTCTCTCTTTCTGCCACCCCTCTCTCTCTCTCTTTAATTGTATTATTATTACCTTTTTTTTGCGTCATCTCTGTTATTTGAATGTAATTTCGTTTTTTATTTTTGTTTATAAAGCTTTGAAAATAGCTGAATGGCGGTTGTTTTGTTTAATTTGTCTTTAATAAAGAAAAGTACCTTAAGTAATGGCATGCTGAGTTGTTTGTTTTTTAAAACGTGTTTTATCAAATAATTCTTATTTTGTTTTGAAAAACTGGTGTGGTGGTTGGACCGACCGACCGCCATTTTTCTTTTTCATGGCAGAATGGCCGCCTTAAAATTGTGTCTTGCTTCTTTCTTTTTGCTAAGAAAAAGTCGCCATTTTTACAAACCCCCTGAACAAATTCATCTTTTTTTAACTTAACGTGTGTGTGTTTGTTTCCATGTAGGTGTTATTTTTTCGACTGTTTTTATTCTTCCTAGTTGTTATGGCTCTTGTTTTTATTTGTTGTTTATAGCCTTCCCCCCCATACACACACTTGGCGCTTATTAAACCAAGAAAAGAGAGGAAAAAAATGTCACTTAAAAAAACAAAAAACTTAAATCTTTATTGGATTTTCTGTCGGATTTGTGTTTTAATTCGACGAAATAATTTATTTCTCTTGTTTTAATCTGTTTCTTTTTTTATTTAAGAGGTTAGTTGAGTAAAAAAAAAAGAAGAAAAAACGACTTCTACCTCGGTTATTTTTTTTTCTCTGTTTTCTTTGAGGGGATTTCTTTCTTTCTCAGATTTTTTTACAGCCATATTATTTTGACGAAGATCTAATAATATATATTCGTTTCTTTATTATTTATTTTCCACATAACATACTAACCGACAACTATATATATATATATATAATTCATTATTCGAAAGAATGGCTTTTTATGTTCTTTTTCTCGGCTCTTCAAGTTTAATAAATAAAATACGCGATTAATTCATTCACCTTTTTATCCGATTTTAACTACACACACAAAACTTGTTCGTTTTTATATTTCCCTATTTTTGTTGCTATTTTTTTTTTTTAATTAATAAAATAATGTAATTTTTAGATATTTAGAATTTCACAATTATACATCTATAAAAAAAATTTTGTTTTCTTTTATAACCATCAAAGCTAATGAATAATTTTTTAAGAGAGGAAAATAACTATTTTAAGAACCCTTTGTTATATTTGTCTTTAATTCTTTGTTTTAAACGAAATAATCATGGAAAGTTGTAGTTTGTTTATCTTTTTTAAAAATTCGTTTATAAATACACGATAACAATAACATTGTTTATTTTAAAATTATTTTAAAAAACATTTTTAGCTCATTAACGATTTCTTCTCTTTCTTGGATTCTTTGTTATTCTCTTGTTTTATTCATTTTGTTTTCCTCATATTTTTAGCTAGCACATTTTTAGAAATTTATTTGTATTTATTTTATTAAAAAAATTTTGTTATGTTTTATTCTAGTATTTCTTCGGTTTCCTCTACATATTTTTCTATTCTTTGACAGGTTCTCTACAACATCGGAACACGTGGAAATAGCAAGATGCAGTTCGGACATCAGGTTCACCAACTATTAATAATTTTGGACAACCCTTTTTGGAAGATTTACACACGGGATGTATGTGAAACAAAAAAATAATTACAATAACAAAAAATAGCATAAAAAAAACCAAGAAAGTGGAGTATTTTTTTTCTTTGCCAATTATTGGTATTTGCATTTTTTTAAGCCCGACAAAGGAGTGTCAAAATATCAATATTTTTTAATTATCATTTGGATTAGAAATCTATAACGAAGAAAAAATATTTTACAAAGATCTGTGTACACTTTATTTCTGTGTTTGAATTAAAATTACTACATCCTATCCTAAACTAATGGTCAGGTTGGATCTCAAATGTTTTGGATTTCTATATCTCGATATTTTCGTCGCTTTTACAACACAAATACACCATTACTACTTTGGTGTATAAAGGAAACTACAGCAACGATTTCTGCGATTCTTGCTACAACCGAACATCTTAGCAGCGACGAGCGAAAACTACCATCCAAAAGAATATTAATCTTATTATTATTATTATTATTATTACCATTCCTCAGTAGTATACGTCCAGTGTCGTTACCCTCCTGGGTTATTCTAAATAAATCCTATAATGTTCTAGAAAGTTGTTTGTTGGGTCATGCTGAATTGTTCCAGATCAACTGCAGCCAAATATGGTGAGAGAAGCTAAGGATTCGTTGCAACCTGGGCTTGCCAACCCCAATTACACAAAGTGGCTCCTCGACGCCATCCGCAAAATCAAGCACCAAAAACAAAGGCCCAGCATTGACCGGATCTGCAATGCTGTGCGCCAGTTTCACAAGGTGAGCCGAGATACGATCGAGCACCAGTTGGAGTTGTGCGTCAAGGAGGGCACGGTCCTCAAGGTCTACAACAAGGGCCTCTGTTCTTACAAGGACCCGAAGCGAGTGTCCCAGCTGAAGAGCCGCACGCTCAAGATTGGCAAGGGCTCCGATCTGGTCAGTTTGATCGTCAAGTCAGTGAAGGAACTTGGCGAGATCGGCGGCTCCAATCTGAAGAACATCGAAAAGTACATCTGTCGCAGTTATAATGTTGACCTGCTGGACGGCTTGAATCTGAATCAGCAACTCCGGTTGTGGCTGAAGAAGGGGATCAAATCCGGCCGTCTGATCCAGTATGGCCGGCTGATCAAGGTTGGCTATAGCAGTGGCGAGTCGGATTCGGTTGAGGGCAGCAGCGAAGGTGGAAGTGTGGCCCCAACGGCCGCACATTTGGACGATGAAATGTCGTCGTCTGTCAGAAGCGACGACAATTCACTTACCTTCGCCTCAAAAGCCGGCAAGGTCAGTAAAAAAACAACATGGTACTTTTGGTAGAATAAGTTCCAATATTATTTTTTTTTAACTCAACCCTAATCCCAACCCTAACCCTGAATTTTGGGTTTTGTCCAACAACATTTGAAAAGAAAGTTTGATATTGGAACTTAATCCACTAGAAGAACAAACCTTTTTTTTTTATTCATGCACACATATATATATATATATATATATATATATATATATACTTTTTTTATACTTGTTGTTGTCTCTGTGTCTTTATTCTATTTCAGAAAAGAAGGAACTTACCAATTTCAAAAATGAAATTTTTTATTTATTTATTTACCATGTGAGTGTGTGTGACACACCACACCACCACAACAATCTCCTCCATAAAAAGAAACCTCTGTCCACTGTCGGTCACTACACACAAACACACACATAACCAATTCTGATATTTATTTGTTGACAAATATTCCTTTGTGTTAAACTGATTTATTTACATATAATTTTGTTTTCATTGACTTAAATTATTTGTATATCTTATTTCAGCCAGCATTTTATCATCAATACAAGTTCGAATGTTGTCTTATATTTTTTTCAATCAAACTACTGTGAAATTGTGTTAAACAAGTTTCATAAAAAAAAGGCAGTAATCTATTTTTTTCTTTATTTTTTTAATTTTCTAATGACTATCTTTTCAAATTGAACTAAATTCCGATGATGAGTAACAAAAATAAATATTTGAAAAACATTTGAACATAGATGTATTTTTTTTTAACTATTTTTTTCAATTGAATTATTTTTTTGTTTAAATTCAAACTTAATCTCTATTTAGCCTAAATTAGAATTTGCGTGATCGAAAACCAAAAAACAAAGTTTGTATTTGTTTTAAGGAAATCATTAAACAAAAATTTAATTTGCTATTTTCATTTTAAAATATAACTAAAAAAATGTTTTCAAAAATCTTATTTTCTTGCCTTTTTATTTCAATCTTATCTTTTATTTGAAAATAATAATAAACCCAATTTCAATAGGTTTTAGTTTCTAATTTATTTCTGATTTTCATTTATTATCCACCAAAAAATAAAGAAGCCATCCTTATATTCTTTGTCATCATTTCTTCCTCTCGACTGATTCTGCCTTCCTTCCTTCATTCGCATTGATTATTGTTTCTAGAGTTGAATAGGACCAAGGGGAGACAATTCACCTAGTTTATCTTCTCTTTTTTAAGCACAATAGCAATTTTATTTGTAGCTCGATGGATCATAGTAGTTGTAGTGTCATGGTGTTAAAATCTTAAATATTTTATCTTTTCATAAAATTTCTCACTGATTCTTTCTAATAGATTTTGATTTGTGATATTGTGGGTAAAAATTATTTTTGAAAATAATTCCACAACTAATTTGTAGATTTTAAAAATAAAACTATAAAATTTATTACTGTTTTGTGTAAACATCAGAATAAACTATTTAATAAACTCTTCCTATATGTGTTTAGCTTGAATTTTCAAACCAACTTTATTGGTAATGAAATGGAAGAAGAAACCCTGCTAAATTACTAAGATTAGTTGATGTTACATCATTGTAATGTTAGTATAGTTGAAATTCCAATTTCAGATTCATTATTTATATTAGAAAATGCTTTTTTCCTCTTTCTTGTAATATTTAAGAATTTAGATAGGAATCTTTATTTAGCAAAATCAATAAGATATTATTAGGCAACATTAAAATTTTCAATATCAGTTTTACTTGAAGCTGTTAAAAATATTTGGAAGCCAACCAGTCACTGATTTATAGAAATTAATGTTCAATCTATTAAAATTTGTTGTTTTATGAGAGAAGCATTTAGTTAAAAGAAATTGATACAAATCTTTTTTAGTAAGTTTTTTCTTTTTTTTTTCTTTCTAAAATTGAATAATGATGAAAGAAATGAATTTCAAGTAAATCACTTGACATCACTTGAGTACCTAGCATCAGTCATTAAGATAAATCATTAAGATAAGATTGAAAGTGATTATAATCTTCGTATAGACAAAGTAAAAAAACTTAAGTATATTTAATGAGCCTAATAGATTAACGGCAAATAAATAGATTTACAAAGAACCTAATGCTTACAAAATGTGGAATTTTTAAATTAGGGCTATGTTTGTAGCTCCAAGAAGGTTCCAGATATCAAGTAATACTTGAAGCTTGAAAGGGACATTGACTAAAACATTGGGGAAACAATACTGGGGGTAGAAGTCCAGGTCTGAATAAAGATAATAATCAAAACTATTCTTATCAAATTCAGACTATTAATAGCATGGTATCTTATCAAAAATCCTTTTTAATGATCAAAAAAAAAAGAAAATACTTTTCTAAATTAAAACTGGTATAGAAAATATAATTTGAAATTGTATTTGTTTTATATTATTTCGTTAATCTTGGATTTAAAAGATGACAAGAAATAGTGATTCTGGTTTTACCACAGGTATAAGATTTAAAGTGGCCCAGTGGATAGCCAATCGTACTTCCGAACCGTACTATGTGAGTTCGAATCCAAGTTCTTCCGTTTACGATGTCATGACGAATACCCTTGGGAAAGGTATGAATCCCCATCTTTCCTCCAGCTATTGGTTAAATAGTGCAAGACCTCAACGGCAGGTGTAGCGGATAATGTCCACAGTGACAAAACAGCACTGAAGGCGGATGAAGGCTGCAACAGAAGATGACCTCCAGTCGTCGTGGTTCTCTCCATGCTATTGGAATCAGGTCTTCCTCTGCCAAGAGGCTGTGTGGTGACTGCAGGTGCATCAGTCTCCCCACATTAAAAGACATCATGCACACGTGTTCTCCCAAAAGGGTCTACAGGAAATTAAGACAGAGGACAGTTATACTCGACCACGAGTGACCGCCAATGAAGATTTGAGCTTTCTGTGAAATAATAAATCTCAGAACTGTAAAAATTCAACACATTTGTCAGTTATGCCTCAAATCTGGATACAAATGATTTAATGAAAATCTAAATATTTACTTAATCAAGCACCGACCAAAGTTAGGCTCAAGGCCATTTTTACGTGCTCTATATACCTGGGCTTTTTGCATTCAGTGTTGCCTGTTCTCTAGAGTCAACAAGCTTCATCTGGCCGAGGCAGCTGAAGGTGAATATAATGGTTTTGACTGAGATTTGACCTCGTGTGATACAATTCTAGAGCCCAAGCTTTTACCAATGCTCCATCCTTGCTGATGAAAATCTTAATATTTAGACAATGAATGTAATATTTAGAATCCATTTAAATGCACTTGTCTAACTTGTAAAACAATTTTATTTAGTCATTTAAAAAAATACTTGCAATAAAAAAAAACCTTTTATGAATTCTTTAGAACAATCCATGCAGTATAGTAGTAGAATTTTAAATTCTTGAGAATTTGATATCCAATCCTACCAGAAGCTATCAAAATCTAATTTATGCATTGTTATACTTTTTATGTTCATTTTTAGATAAGTGTTTTTTTTGCTGTGTGTGTTTTGGTATACTTTCTAATTTTCTTCATAATGGATTATCATTTTTATGATTGTCTATAGATTTCTCTCAAATATGTAAATGAATCTAATTTTATTGTTAAAAATACTCCAATCTGTTTCAGTTTAACAACATGACTACCTTTTTAGGTCATTTAATGCCAATAACAATCATTTTTTGATAAAGAAAATTAATTTCAGAATGGAATAACTGGGAATCCTACTGGTGTTTAATGATTCCAAAGTTGATCTACCTTACCTATCCACTGTCCCAAATGACCTTCTCCCTTCAAGCTGCTGTCAATAGATTCTTGCCCTCTTATTAATGTAGTTTAAATCCTCAAATGGAAAATTCAGTTGGTATAGTGGATAGACAGCTGAACTTCGGAATTTTAAGAAGAGTTTGAACCCCAATCATGTTTACATTTGGACTAATGCTCTTGTGAACAGTATTGATATCCCCAATCCCTCCAACTATGGAATAAATATTGCATATGGTGTTATTCAAATAACTGTGTGGACAAAAACATTTAAGAAATGATTGTTCTCAGTATTAAGTTGCTTAAAAATGTTTATATATGAAACAAAACAAAATAAATACTTACAGTCTTTTTTTTTTATAACCAACAGTTAATGACAAATGTTTTTTCACATATCCTAAAACTACATTAATTATACATAATTAGTGATATGGCTGTTAAAAGTGCCATTTTAATTCTAACCCATTTTATAGTTATATTAAATGCTTTTTCATTGTGTTCTTGTGAACATTTCATTACAATCCAAATTTAGTCATTTTATTCTTTTTCCAATTACACATTAATTTTTTTTCTTTAGACCTAAAATACTGATAAGCATCATTACTCAAAATAGACTAATTGAAATCAATCCTAAATTTAACAAAAGCATCTCATCATTTTATTATATCTTGATATACTGTTCATTATGATACTGAAGTTGGAAATAGAAATCACTAGAAATTATACTTTTTAAGAAATTTACCTTTTATTCACCTATAGCAGCCTTATTACATTCATATTTCTGTTTTATATATAAATGTAATTAAATTGAAATTAAATTCTGACATGAAAACAACTACAATAGGAATGATATTGTATTATTTCAAGAAGTTGACACTTAATTATCTTTAGAAATAGGATTTTAATAGATTTCTTGATTCAAATAAGGTTATTCTTTAAAATAAATACATTATATATTTAATTCTGGCTATTTCTGTGTTATAATGATTGGGTTTTAATTTCTGGGTGTTTTCTTATTTTCAATGTATTTATATATGAAAAAATCACTTTTAAAATAATTTTTATTTTAAAATATGTCAAAATAGATGTTAATTTTTTTTTCAATATGTTAACACTTGGCATACATTAATAACTTGATGTCCATTTAGAAAGTTATCTCCCTTAGTATTATTTTTTTTTTCATATTAATAATTCCTGACTTTCATCTCTAAACTTTCACTTCGGTAACAAATTGAATAAAGATTATGCTATTGTTGAATAATTTTTTTCAATTTTATTAAATTCTTAAACAAGAACTATTGTAAGTTTCAAAAAGATAGTTTCTTTGTAAATTAGATTAATCTTTATTATTGTTGATTTTGGTAATAAATTGCATTTTCAATGTAGCTACAATGTAGAGTAAATATTTGAATGATAAGGCTTCATTATATAAGAACATTAATCAATTTAAAAAAACAGTGGGGGGGATAGGCTGTAAATATCTTTATTTTACCTAAACTGACAAATTTTTCATATTTAAGTTATTGGCAAGCGACTGTAATAACCGACAATGCTATAGAATTTGAACCATAACATCTTATGATCAACAGTGGCCCACTAAGCCTGGATGCCGTGTGATTAGCGTCGTTGGTAGTGTGCCTCCCACCTATGCTGAGTAGCGGTAGCTCAGGTCCAATCACACCAAATGACACCAGCGTGGGCTACGAGCATAAGGTTTGCAAGCTGACGTGAAAGCATGAGTCGTACTTCAGATCTCTGCCAGGACTTTGAAGCTTGTTGGGATAGTCCTTGCATTGACCAAGAGCTTCTCTCGTCTGAACTCACCCTGCCTCAGGAAAGGTCATGACAGTGAAAACAGGTGCAGGAGCTGCCACCAAAGAAATCCATGATAATCTCAAGTGCCTTAATGGGACCACACTCCATTTTGTTACATAACATTATATATATATATACACACACACACACACGTGCTAGTTGGCTGTTGACCCAAATAAGGGGTTCATACGCCCTTTGAAAAGTCTTGTTTAAGACTAGCCACCCTCCAAACAAAGTTGGTGGAGGAGCCAGTTTAGTATCCAGTGGCCCAACCATGCAGCAGGTAGTAATGGGTTACATGGTACCAGTAAGACACGACCTGACAATATAAAATTTTAGACTTAGAAAAAAAAATATTTAAGTGAGACTAAGAAAAATATAAATGAATTCAACTTAGGTATTTTTCATTTTCTAAGTTTGTTTCATAGTTTTTAACAATTGTTTCATTATTTTATCGACAGAGATAACTTTTTATCAATGAGTATCTCAAGATAATGTTCATATTCAAGTATCACTAATAAACAATTAAAAAACCTTTTCAGAAATATCAATTCTTATCAAATTATATGGAAAAGAGTTTGGATTTGAAAATATACATAATTTGACTCAAATAATTCCATTTGTAGTCACATCAGCATAAAATCCCTAAAATTTGGTCTATATATTCCTATTACTATTTGGGTAGCGACGGTGCTGCATTGGTAAAAGCTCGAGCTCTGGAATCATATTACATGAGTTCAAATCCCAGTCTAAACCATTACATTTACTTTAGGTGCCTTGGGCCGATGAAGCTCGTTAACTCAAGAGAGCAACTCATCAAGGTGAAGGGTAACACTGAATTCAAATAGGGCAGGTATATAGAGCACGTAAAAATGGCCTTGTGCCTAACTTGGTTTGGTGCTCAACCAAGTAAATATCATATTCCTATTACTATTCCAACCAATGTTTGGGGTAGTAATTACAAAACCAAAATTTGGAAAGTTTATTAAGGAAAAATCTAAATTAACAAACGCAAAAGTATTGAATACATTGATTTGATATTTGGTTGCATAGCCTTTATGTTCAACAGCTTCCAATCGCCATATGTTTTTTACAAAGATTTGCGGGTATTTTGCGCCATTCTTCTTTGCAGAACTCTTCTAGTTGTTGAATATTTTATGGTTTCCTCTTGTGAACATTGATCTTCTATATTTTCCACAAATTTTCAATTGATTTTGGCTCTGGAGACTGACTTAGCCAAACAAGAATGTCAATTTCGTTATTTTCTATCTTCTCTTTGGTTAGTTTGGCAGGATTATAGGGATCGCTGTCGTCTTGATACACAAAATTGTTATGTCTTAACAAATCAGCAGGTTTCAGGAATCTTCCTGTACATATGCCCATTCCATCTCCCATTGGTGATTTTTAATTCAACAAAATTGTTTGATGAAAAACACTCCCATAAGATAAACCACTGCAAAACTTCACAGCAGGAATGGTATTCTTTCTGTTGTTGGCAGTGCCATTTTTTACTATATATGTGTTGCTGTGTTTCTTCCAAATATTTTTATTTTTGACCAGATTTTCATTGCAATATTCTTGTGTTTTCTCCCCATATGTTTTAGCATAATTCAAATGTGATCTAACATGTTGACACTCCAGCAATGGAACTTTTTTTTGGAGATCTTGTAACAAAACCTGTACGATTTAAAGTTCTAAGAAATGTATCCTTGCTTACATGATTCCAAGGATTTCTGTGGTCAGTTTGAATTTCATCACGAGTAACAAAAGGCTTTCTTTGTATCTTTCAGCATACCCACCTTAATATTTTTTCGTTTAATTTTTTTTAATGACCGCATCTAGGAATATATGCAACTGCTTCACCAGAGATTTTAAACTTTCTAGTTACGTTTTCAACAGAACTAGGTGATAGATTAGGTTCCCTTGACCCCTTTCCTTATTCGAGCTTATCAACAGTATTTTGACAAATATCTATTCACAACATTTTAGTTTTAGACATTATTATTAATAAATTGTTTGACTTTGAAGCAGACGAACACAAACCAGACAAATTTTGGTAAAAATTATTCTAATATAAAGATCTGTTTGTTCAATAACTCCCTATTGCAACACACAAAGCAAAACTCATCTAAAACTATTTCAGAAAAAGGATTTTTTTAAAGTGTATCTAATACTTTTGCAGTTATTATTTTATATTTTTTGTTAAAGATAAACTTTCTAAATTTAGATTTTCTAATAACTACTCCAAATATTCGTTAAAATACTAATAGGAATATACTGACCAAATTTTGAGAAAAATTTTTAACCCTAATTAGAGTTATAAAGAAAAATGTAATGTATCCAATACTTTTGCGTGGCACTGTATAAATGCAGCGTGTCCAAAAGCCACTGAAGAATTGATGAATTGGCCTAGCATTGTCAGAGCCCCCAAATCTTTAGTTTGTTTACGAATCTATTCAAATAAATATGAAATTCATCTGACAATCAACTTTTTCAAAAAATTGGGGTCATTTCAGACAAGTACTTGCATTTGAACTGCATGTTGAACCCCTGTTTGAAAATCTTTCAGGTTTCAAGTAACTTTTTGTACACCCTGTGTGTATGTATGCGTGCGTGTATATATTAGATTTTATATTATTAGAATAATTGCCTAAAACACATTATTTCTCTCCGAATAATTTTCTGTCTTATCTATAAACAGTTTAAATACTTGTCCTTTTAATCCTGTATTATTTGATACCTAATATACATCTTAAGGTTACATTATTGTTGGGTGGAATTATTTCTTTAAGGACAAAATCTGAAATCTTACTTTTGCCAATTTCTTCCATTTGATATTAAAGAAAAAAGTTACCCTGTCATTTAGAAATGCAATTTCTCTGAGATTATTTTTTTTTAATCTAAAAAAACTCAATATGTATTTCTTTGTTTAAAAATTCTGATTCAATCTATCCTTATGAATTTATAATATTTAAAAAAACCTTTAAGTTACAGCAAAAATTTTAGGTCTTGTAATATTCCCTAACAAAACTGTTAAACCAGATTTATTTTGCAAAATTGAAATTTTTAAATTTTTATTTTATATTCTTTAAGAGGAATGTACGAAAATGTTAATTTAGGAAGATTTTAGAAAATTAATGTGGCAACATCAAATTAGTTTATTTGAAATAAATGATTTTATGTTATTGTTTAGGGTTTGATTTGTAAGCAGTAATCTATTTTTTAAAAATTTAATACCTCGGCGTTTCATTAAATTTCTTTGGGTGTTGCAAAACATAAGTTTACAACCAACAACTCTATTGACCTGAAAAAAAAAACTTGTGCAAATGCATTTCAAATTGACTCTAAAAAAGGGTAAGAATTCAATAGGGTATTTTAGGCTAGTATAACATTACAAAATAAGGTGTTGGCTGTTGGGATATTTTGATTTAGCAGTAGAATACTCAGCTTTAAAATGGCAAATGACTTATACAGGGTTGCCTAAAAGTGCATTTACAGGGTTGCCTAAAAGTGCATTTACAGATATTAAAACTGCTATTTGTATTCTTGAAGTTACTTGCTAAGCACCCTGCAACATAATGTGTTTAAGAAAATACCGTAACCAAGTTTTTCTCTAGCATTGGTTTAGAAAAAGAAGTAGTATTGAATAGCCACTACGTTTACCTGATCTGACTCCAAAGGATTTTTTAAATTATTTTTTAAGGGGAGGGGGTTGTTTAGAACAAGATCTATGAAAGGAAACCCCAAAACAGTAAATAAATGAAAGCTTACATTCTTGGTACATTCATAAAAGTTGCTGAAGATTGGAATTTGTGCCACTCAGTGTCCTAAAAAGATTTGAAGAATGTTAGAGGAGGGCATTATGAGCATCTGAGAGAGAAAAACGCTAAACCATTTATGCTGAATGTTTGAGATCTAAACAGCTTTAAAGTGTCTAATGAATTTCCCACTGTTCTAGTATTACATTTTTAAATAATCTGTGATAACTGTAAACTTAGTTTTTGGGTCACCCTGTATGTTTAGTATACATTTATTTGCCTACCTGTTTTTTATGTGAGAAAAAGAATTTATGATACTAAGTACATTGCAAGACTGTCAACATCAAATTATTAATCCACTATGTATCATCTTTTAAGGAAAACACTTGTCTTAATAAGATTAGTTTGACATTGAATGTGATAAATGTTGTTGATTTCACTTACTAAAATATTTGCATCTTATTTTTTGTAGCTTTTCATTAAAATTTTGAGTATTCTATAGTTGTTTATGCAACATAAACTATGAATGTGATGAAGGCTTGAGAGTATAAGTCAATATGCAATATAGACCAAAAATGGTGCACTTTTTAGGATTTACCTGTGTATATGTCAACTGTAGATTCTTAACAAGTTAAATAGCCTTTTTCATGGCTCTTTTTTGCATAGATAATTTCTTTTTATGTTTTGTGTTTTTTCTAAAACATATTATAGTTTCTCAGCATTCACAAGCCATAATACATGCATTTATAGCAGTCCCAAAAATGAAATGCTCGTTTATACTTTCATTTTTGATCAGCAAATTTTTAAAGCTGATTACTCCCCAAAAAATCCATTTTGAGCAATTGTTTTTTGGTCCCCAGATTTATCGGAGAGGGACTATTGTTTTCAGTGTTTGTGTGTGCGTCTAGACTATTAACTGTCCATTAATTTTTTCTGAAATTTTGCCACAAATTTTATTCTTATGAGTATGTAGATGTGCATAGTTAAAAAAAAATCTATTTAGAAAATTCTCTTTGCATCTCCAGGGGCCTAAAATGGATCAAAAAACACTCCAAAATGGCCAAAAATGACACTTTTTGACCCATAACTTTTGATCTATCCATTAGATTTTTCTGAAATTTGGCTATAAAATATGCAGAGAATTGTCCCAAATGTAAAATCAGTATTTCTGAACATGGCAAAATTCTGGTTAGTGTCCCCCGGGGCTAAATTAAAGGCTATTTAACATTTCTGCCCAAAATATCATTATGGATGTCTTTTTTTTTTACCCTCCATTTACTGGGCACTCATGAGAGATTAGGTTTTTAAATGATATCAGATGAAAGTTTTCAAGTAAAATGTTTAAAAAAAAAATTTACTATAATATGAAATAGTAGTGTTTTTATGTTATGATTGAGCACTTCGTCACACTTTAACATTTTCAATTACATTACCTATGTATTAGTCAACCAAAAATAACCTAAAATTCTTCTCCCAGAAATTTGACTTATACACAGTGTGTACAGTATTTGATTGAGAGGGGAGGGAATTTCTGCCTATTCAAAAAATATTTTTAAAATTTTCAAGTTTTTTTGACAAGCCAATTTTTTCTTGTATTTTTACTTTCGTGATGTTAAAAGCCCGACTTATTCTATTATTTTTCTTTGCAGAAACGAGCTCAACCTATTCCCCTATGTAGCTTTTGTTTAGGAACTGTCGATCAAAATCGGAATAGTGTACCTGAGGAATTGATCTCATGTGCTGATTGTGGAAATAGTGGTAAGTTACAATTTAAAGGATTCAAATTTTATGGTAAAACTGAAACCTAGCAAATTATTTTCTACTCGTGTGCATGCCCATTGAAATTAACTGGTTTTGATATCACAAAAATTGATAGAATAGTCTGAAAAATAGTCACAAAAAAATGAAGTATATTTGTTTGAGAGAATTAATTAAAAAAAAAAAAGAAATATTAAAACAGTAATGTGTGTAGCCATTATAAATAAAGTTTTAATATCACACAAGATGAGAAAATAGTCTGAATAAAGAAATAGCATGAATAATTGGATATATTTGTTATATGGAGTAAGTAGGGAGCAAAAGAAATATCTCTTGTGTGTCTATAAGTATAGCATATTTGTTTGAAGAAATTATGACAAAATTTTCTCTTGTATAAGTACAGCCTTTATAGTGGCTAATTTTAAGATAAAACTAATGAAGGTAGTCCGAGGTTCAATTCCCTATGTGAGTTACAAACTTTTGCTTTTAATCTTCATGGCATGACATTCGTACTAATATACATGGGTCAGTGGGTTGGTTCTCGACTAAGTAGATATTCCCCTTCTTCCTATCATTTCAGTATTTCATTGTTTATTTTTTTAAATTTTTTTTTAAATAATATTCACTAGGCAACATTTTTTACATAATAAAACCATTGAAGCCGTTTCGGTTTTAAAAAAATTGCTAAAAAAAATTTTATAAAGATTTTTGAAACAAATATTCCTTTTTACTTTGCTCAGTTTTACATACAACTCTCTAGAAATTTGATCCCCTACATTGAAAACCCTCAATAAAAACATGAGAACAAATCTTTTCCAAAAATAAGAAAAAATTATATTTAACCTTTTTTTCATAAAAATACGCCCAATATTCTTCTATTTTTTTTAGATTTTTTTTATTGCTTTAAGTTTTATTTCCATGTCATTTGATTTTCCAAATCTATCATTATTTGAATGAATTCAATTGTTCAATAAATTTATCCTTGGAAATATTAAATTGATAAATAATCTAGCTAAATATTTGTAATTATCTAAAAGTAGAAAAGAATTTATACGACCTTATACAGATTATTTAATGCAGGGTTAGTGATTAGATAATGAGCTTCTGTTTCATAGCCGCATATTTTGATTACTTGAGTCAATCATAAGATAAAATAACTAAAAAGGTTTAGGAAATTGTCTCATTTGAACTTTATAAGAATGAATCGATGATCTAACAATTGGAGATCAATTTTAAATATAGCTTACTTTTTCTTGTTGTGCGTATGATGGTGATTTTTTTTAGTTTTAGAAAATTATGCATAGAATTTTTATGAAAATTGTAAATTTAGTAAGTAACTTATCTCTTGGAAAATAGATAAATTATCTCTTCAAATGTGGTATTTTATTTTTTTTATAATTTTAATATATTTATGAAAATCTGGTTTGAAATGAAGGAGACAAGATCATTTATGTTCTTTTGAAATTTAGAAATAATACTTTTATATTTACAAAATAAAACAAAATTCTAGAATCCTCATCTTTAAAGTTCTTGTTCAACATATTTATCTAATGAATTATGATTTAATCTTTATTGAATGGGGTTTATTTGTTATCCAGAAATAAAATATCAAATTGTAAGCTAGTTTGATTTATTCAAAACATTGTACCCCAACATATGCACTAACTTCTATGAGGAATTTTATTTTTCACTGTTCTTTTCTGTCTATTATTTGTACTTAAGAGTTTTTTCCTTCTACAGGTATCTTTAGGGCTACATTTTGATTTTTCTTTATTAGTTTATTTAAGTTCTAAGTGGCCCTTATCTGGAGTTTAAAGGTCAATCTTGACTGCAAGTTGAATTATCTAAGAACACTTAACCTAAATTAACACAAATAGATTGCACAATGAGTATATACCACAATATTGAATTATACATTCCACAGTTTTGTCATGGCTCCTAAATCTGTGCTTGGAAAGTACCAATGAGTACATCAGTTATAATTTTGTATATATAACTATAATGAAGAAAATAAAAACCGAAATAATGATTTAAATTGCTAAAAGTAATAAAAAAAAAAAAAACTAGAAGTATTGCGGGGACTTCACAATATTTTTTTTTTTTTTTTTTTTTTTCCAAAATATTTCGTGTTTGAAAATGAATTATTTTCTTAATTTTCAAAAACACTTCATTATTTATTTACTTGTTAATTTTTAATTCAAAACAAGTTCTTCGTATCTTCTCAGTGTTTAAAAAAAAAAAAAAAATTTAAGCAAGAAAAAGCACTTCTAAAATGCTATAATGATTTATATAGTCAAGTTACATTGGAGACAACGGTTTCCGTCAGATCACCGAAGTTAGGCAACGTTGAGCCTGGCCAGTAGTAAGATGGGCGACTATTTAAGAATTTAGATTTTTTTCTAATTTTCATAACCTTATGAAAAAAAGGCTTCATGAGAATAAAAAGATATTGTTATAGTTTGAAAACCACCCTATACAAATATTTCTATCTAAATGAATATTTACCACCTTTGGAGTTTAGCATGGTGTAGCAATTGGTCTCTTCGTACTAGATTAACAGGGACGCCATGGGAAGGCTTGCTACGTGTCCCCAAGCCCTCGGAGGAGTTACTAGCTGGTTCGGACCTTCCTCGCAGGGAGTGCTCGGGCCAAGGTGGCGAAAACAAGGGACAATCTCGAAGTGGGGGTTCGTTCGGGACACAGTTTGCCCATGTGGCGCTGCCGAGCAGACCATCACTCACCTGCTCACAGACTGCCCACTTAGCGTGCCTTGCCCTGAGGTGGACTTGGGGAATGCGACAATAACCGCCCGCCGCTTCCTCTCTAGATGGAGCGGCACGATATGATGAATGAATATTTAAAACTGTTTTGACTAGAAAGATTTAAATTTTAGTTTATTATGAATTTAAAACAGACTTCAAATATCAACCATTAGTTTGTCCAGAAAATTTTAAGATCATTTTCTTCAAACACTTTGTACTGTGAAGGATTGCATCACAAGTAATGATGAAATATTTTTTATATTTTATACCAAAATTTAGCATCTCTCATTTAACAAGAAATTGATATCTTGTGTACTTATTATGCACACTATAGACCTCATTGTTAAATTCACTCTTTTTATGCCAATTTTATTTTAAAAAGCATTTTAGAAATTTAGAAACCTGTTTATGCCAATAGTTTGGCAAATTATTTCTGGAATTTGAAAAGGAAGATCTCAATTGTTCCAAAAGATTTTTATGGTTTGAAAAAAAGTTAATTTGTAAGTTTTAAAACGTACTGTACGGGAATGCTTAAACCCTGTGTACCAAACTGCTCAATCTATTTTATAATTTAAACTCAGATTGGTGTGAGTATTGATATCATACGTCTGGTTTATACTACTACAACATCTGATATTTTTAATATTTTCACTGATTAGAATGAATAAACAAATTTAAAATATATTAGATAAGTAAACAAATTTTGAAAATATCAATTATTTTTTTTGTTTTTACTTTTCAATAAAATCCTGTGCAAATTACTGAAAAGAAAAGTAAAAAGGGTTTTTTTATTGAATATTTGAAGTGTTGAATTTATCCAATACTTTAAACTTGTTTGTTTTAATTGGTACAAAGTTTAAAAAGTTGAGTAAGAAAAAAAATACGCTCATCAGGCATGCCATAAAATGTGCCAAAAGAAAAAAATAATTACCATAATAAAATAAAAAGTAAGATCAGCAAGTAAAAAGTTATTTTATTTTAAATGTAAAATCTTCATAGATATTTTGTTATATTTTAAATATTCAATTATTTATTTGACCCATGGGTCATAGGTGTTGTAGTAAATTATAAACTTTTACATTGCATTATATTAATAATAAAACCTAACATTTTACTTAAAAATTAAGTAAAAAATTTTATTTACATTGTGTAAATTATGTAGCCATTAGATTTGCTAAAAAAAATATTAAAATACTGTAAGTAAAAACTGGACATAAAGTTTTGTATTATTATTCTTTATCAACCACTTGTTTTCATTTTAAAGATTTAAGAGTACTCTGGAGCATTTATGATAATCAAAAGGGTTTCGTGTGAAGATTATTCAATTACATTCAGTATCATCACACTTAAACATTTATCAATCATTTAAAATAGTATCTTAAGTAATAGAGATTAATATGAAAACCTATGGTTTAAGAGTAATAAATTGAAAGATTCCAGAAAATCGTCAACATTTTTGTTATGAAATATTTGATCTCATCTTTATAGAAACTGAAAATGAATTTTGATTGTGAAAAAGTTATAGTTTTTTTTTTGTTTTTTTTTTCCCCCAGTAGTTTTCATCCTCAGACCAAAGACCTGTGTTTTATGGTATTTCAACTTTTTTAGGTCATATAACGCCAAGAACAATCATTTTTGATAAACATTCGATTTGTCCACAGTTTTTTCAATCATATAGTGTGCACTACTTCATAGCTAGAGTAAATAATAGCCTTCCCAAGGGTATTAGTCCAATACAAAAGATTTGATTAAAAATTAATGCTGTTGGTGATTAGTTATTAAAAAATGAAATATTAAAGATTACTAGAAATATTGCCCGGCGCTGGGACTTGCCACTAAGATAGCCTAATAGGAAGCCTTATCTAGGAAGACACTGAATGCTTTTTTTATACTAAATTCTATACTATACTAAATTCATTTCTAATCCTTTTTCATACTAAATTCATTTTTAATTTTACACTTGTTAAAAGAAAAAAAAATCTTTTCCAAAGACGCTCAAATTATTTTTCTTAAATTTTAAAAACTCTTCTCCATTATATATTTATTTTTAATTCAAAAATGCTTCTTCATACCTTCTCTGTGTTTTTAAAAAAGATTTTTTTAAGCTACAATCTCAACTCTTATGTTGAAATGATTTGTACGGTCAGGTCAAGTCGTAGAAAGGTGGGTGACCATTTAAGAATACCAGTGTTCATAGTTCAATTTCATGTTTTCTTCAGGAAATGTAGCGTCTTCTCATAAACTGGAAATTTGAAACTGGATGTAGAACCCGATCAAACACAACAATCTCATTCATATAAGTATATAGATTATTATAAGAGAGAAAAAATATTGAGTATTGTTTAAATTTCTAAATTTATGTACAGTAAAACCTCTACTTATGATTGTCTTTACATCCGATGGAAAAAACAAACCTACATGGTTGAAGTTTTGTCATTAGCTGTGGTAGCACTTACAATGCGAGAATAGATAAAAAAATCTTTTATTATTTCTTTATAATTTTTCTTTTTACCTGTCTAATATTTTACAATTCATTTCTGTAGGTTTTCTATGAGTAATTATCTATTTGATATTTTTTTTGGGGGGGGGGTTGTAATGAATTAAATGGTTTTATTCCTAAAAAATTTAACATGGCTTAGGTCCTCGTATGAATTCCTATGTAAAGATGTATTTACTGTATTCCTCGGGAAAAAATTGATTCAACACATAAATAATTAAAAATATGACTAAGTTTATGGTATGGATTAAATTCCTATGTAAAAGTGTTACTGTAATTCTTGTATACTTCCAGCCATACATTTGAGGGCAATGATGTGAATAAGAATACACATTGTTATAAATAGATCACAGGCAATTTACATATATACATACATACACACACATACACATTGTTGGAATATCATTCAAAAACAGATTTAAAATACAAACAGAGCAACACCATCCATTCTGACTAAGAATTCATCAACATCATCACCCACTTCAACTCCAATTCAATCAAATCCAACTCAACCACCCTGACACCATCAAATAAAATCTTTTTTCCTCATACATATTTTTGTTTGTATTTTATATTTTATCTTGCTACCATAAGTTACAAAAGCCCATACTATAAACAACATCCATCAAAATAACAAGGAAAATCAATTTGTCTGTCTGAATTGACAGTCAAATGAAAATCCCTTCCAGTTATAAATTTGAATCAAAATTGTCATGATTTTTAATTTTATTCATTCTTTGAAGACTTTTAATACAGTTTTATCACAAATTTTTTTTTATTAAAAACATCTTTAATATTTTATTTCATAACTTATATTTGTTACAGAGATCATGCTTGAGAATGTATTGATACAAAACCTTTATTATCAATGAAGATGAACATAAAAATATAATGAATAGTTTTTAAACATGGTAAAACAATTTTTTTGTAGTATATAAATATTTTCATGCTTATGTTATTACTATTTTTTTTTTCTATATTCATTTTCAGGTCATCCCTCTTGCTTAAAATTCTCGAGTGATCTTACATCGAAAGTAAAGACATTGCGATGGCAATGTATAGAATGTAAAATGTGTTCTTTTTGTGGAAAATCGGGAAAAGAGGTTTGTTTATTCTATATTCTAAGAACCTTGATTTCTTGTATAATTAGAGATACTCTAAAACTTTGAAAAATATTTTTTCTTTAATCTTTAGAAATAAACAAATTTTGCTTGTTTTACATCAAATTTTCCAATTTTCACTCTGGAAGTTTAACTTGCTTTGTCCCAATTACAATTCAGCTTTTATATTTACAGAGACAATATTTACTGCCATCATTGATGGTTTTATTAAAGCTTGTTTTGTTATTGTAACCTGTAACATTCAAGGCAGCATTGACATTTGTTGGCTTTTTACTTTTTCTTCCACCCTAAATGTAGGATGTCAAAAAATAAAAATAAAATATATAGTGATATAAACCTTAGACCCATAGACTATAAATTTCAGTCTCCACATCGGTTATTAACTTTCTATTTTCAGGATATGTTGTTCTGTGATTCTTGTGACAGAGGCTTTCATATGGAATGCTGTGATCCACCTCTGTCCAGAGCCCCAAAAGGTAAGGCTTTGCTTTAATTTTGAATTTTTCTGATAATTATTTGTATTAACTTACTAGTTATTATGCCTCATATTTTTTTACTTTTAATCCTAAAAACTAAGGAGCTACAAAGACGGAAGTGGTACCATTAAAACACGTGACCTTTTGTGTTCCAGAACTTATTTTGCTGCATAGGCACCACCATTCTCTAGGCACTTTTGCCAGTGATGAACTGTCAGCCCTTTTTCGCATCAAGAGTGCGCTTTTCATTTACATCTCTATCACCTCTCTGAAATTGTGCTGAAATCATCTACATTGACTTTGTAAACATTCAACAAATGCCAGTTAATGATAATCAGTTCAATTTTTTTCTGCATAGAGGAATTCAATGACTCACCAAAAAATAAAATAATATCCACTTCATATAAACTTTGAAAAAATAACCTATGCCAAATAACTCCCCTAAACACAATCTCAAATATCGACCATTTATACCTAACTATTCCCAAACAATACCTTCAGCATTAAATAACTAAAGCAGTTGATGTGCTATTAAAAATCAAAACCACCAACCAACAATGCAATTTATAATCAGCTCTAGTCCATTTAAGCTAAATAGATTTTTTTTTTTTTTTTTCAAATCTAGGTGGCATTACTTTTATAACATCCCGCTTATTTATAAATTGATTCTTAATCACTTTAGGAAAATATTACTTGATTGTTATATTTTTATAGACATGGCAACAATTTCTGTTTATAATAGTTTGCTAATACAAATAATTATTTGAGGAACTATCTACATTTTTTATGACATTTTTATTTTCCTCTTTAGGGTCTTGGATTTGTAAAATTTGTGATCCAAGAGGTAATAAACGAGGCAGAAAATGTAATGATATGGCAGCTAAATTACCAAGGAACAACCCTAAATCTTTAAGGAATGGGACTGAAAGAATATCATTGAGAAACAGTACTAAAAATGGCTCAATCAAGTAAGTAAATGTTTGGAAATGTTTTAAAAAAGATCTCTTTTTATCAAGTAACCATTTCTCAATTTTTATTGTTTTTGGTTAATATTAACCTTTTAACATCCTGAATAATATTTGCCCACACACAAATTTGTGGAAGTTTTTTGTCATTTTTTTACTGTAATTCAAGAAAGAAAACATCTACAAATTTGTGAAATTTAAACATTACTATCAGTATTTAGACTGTTTTCTGTGACAACAAAAACCAGTTTGATAATTATTAAAGTTATCTATGTAAAAGATCCAATTTTTATGTTTTCAAATTTGTCTTTTTTTAAGCCAATGGAACTGGGGATGGGATAGGTTTATTATGCCACCGTTGTTTTTTTTTGCATTTAATTGTTTCCTTAAAAGTCCAGCAAGAATATGAGCAGAACAGTTATATTTTCTTAAAAAAATTTTTTTTTTACAATATTGATGGACAGATGCTTAGTGTAGAAATAAGGAATGAAAGTAATTGGATTTTAGCAAATCCAGTTTTTAAAAGTATTTATGATTTTGCAGCTTTTCTTAAAGTGAAATGAATGTAAGCCCAACCGAAGCAAGTGGATAGGTTCTTCAAGAACGGAAGTAGTGGCCCTATCGCAAATTAAAATTGGACACCCCTTCTCCCACTCTTGGCTACTAAGAGGTATAGAAATGCCCAGATGCCAGGCAGCTTATTATGTGAGATACATACTAATTAACTATACACCCCTGGTCCCAATCTGGTAAAAATATTACAAAGCACAGAACCTAAGAGACATACTTGGAAATGCTAATGCTGACAGAATTCTGGCCTCCCTTTAAAGGATTGACTTACGTCAAAGTCTAATTTTGATTCAATAGCCCTTTTAATACACTTATACCTGCAAAAAATATCTTGAAATAACCTCTCCAAAATTAAAACTGACTTAAAAATAGATAACCAAAAGAAATGGTTGATTTGCTGCAAAACATACAAAATGAATGCAAGTGAAACTCTTGTTGATTTTATAGAAAACAATTGGAAAAAGTAAAAATAACTGAAAATCAAGTCATCATTTACATCCTGCTGAAGCTTGAGTCTATACATCTAAAATCCAGAAAAACCTTTAAAACAATTTAAGAATTTTTTAGCAGAAACAATGAAAGGTTTTATTTAGAAATATTTTAATGCTACGAAATGCATGGATAGTCAATAAAATTTAAACTGCTAAATTTTTGTAATACTTGTTTCTTGAATAATTTACAATATAAAAAAAAATGCTCATTTTATCCAAGGATTTTTCTTTTTAAGTTTGAATTGTTCATTTCAGTATAACTCAAGTCAAATTTTATGTTATTAAAATTAAATATTTAAATCATTTTGATTTAAACTTTGAATATTTTGTAAATTTGAATTTTTTTCAATTACTTACATCCCTCTAAAATTCAATTTTTTTCAGATAAGGTTTTTTTTCTTAAGAATGTTCCAAAATTTTTTGCCATTCACAAACCATATACTAATAAAATAACTTTCAGAATTTTTGTTTTTCCTATACATTATTGATATCCTTGTCTAAATTCCATTCACTTAGTGTATAAGCTTTGGTAACTGTGGATAGACTTCTATTGGTAATGTACTTTGTCTTTTCCTAATGATTAGGATGTATTTAATGGTGTTTTATTTTCTCAGGCAGTATGCTTGCCAGAGATTACCCACTCAACAACCGCCATCAACTAGGGGCACTACTGGTACTAGTAGCAGCCAGATACGACATAAAGGACAGCGCAACAAAAGCTCTTCTTCCTCTTCTCCTCCTCCACCACCACCACCCAGTAGTTGCAGTGCAGGTCCATGCCAAAGGGGACAACTTGCTAATCAACATCTTCAACACCAACAAAATCTTCCTGGTAAAGTAGCACCTATTGAACAAAATGGCGAACAGTGTTCATCGCCTGAGAGCGAGCCAGAAACCGATCAAGGGGAGCTGCTAGGCCAAGCTGTCTTGTCCTTCGACAACAAGCTCAACAAACCCAAAGGCCTTATCGATGGCTTATCTCGTTTCTTCACTCCCTCAAATAAGCGTAAATCACGGGTATCTTTGAACACCTGTAACACCAACTCCTCTTCCTCCTCTTCTTCTTCTTCATTGTCCTCCTCCTCTTCTTCTTCATGTGTAAAATTACAGAACAAGTCTAAATTGTCATCGCAATCACAAAGTAACTCTCAGCAGGCGGCTAGTAAATTGCTAAAAAAGTCCAAACTGTTACAAGTCAATAAAGGCCGCAAGAAAGTGGAGGGGCCGCCTGGTAGTGGACAACTGAAAGGGCTGTTTGATGGTTTGTCTCACCTCTTCACTGCGCAGGGGGAGTCCAGAAAACGGAATATACCTGTGTACACCCCCCCTCGAAGAATACGTCGGATACGGCACGTGGAGAAACCGCCAACAGCCAAAACTGAGGAACCAGCCAACGCTGGTCGTTTACCATCTAATCCTGTTGTTACCTCCCCGGCACTTGTCGGGGGTCGGGGCACTGTTATTGTGGGACACACTGCCACTCAGGATAGTCCAGTATCGACACCGACGCCGTCCAGGAGGGGTCGGGGTAGAGGGAGGGGTCGTAATTTCGTAAAACCTGATCATGCAACGCCTGGAAGTCCTGTTGCCACGGCGACGACTACCGCTACTACTACTACCACCACTGCTACCGATGCTGCGGCCACCTCTACGACCACCACTACAACAGCAACAACAACAACCACCACCACTACTACCACCACAACCACCACCACCTCTACTAGTACCAACACTACTCCCTCAGCCGACAAGCGACCACACCGCCAAGTCAGAGACATACCCACCTCAACAGCTGACACACCTGCAACCCTAGGGAGAGTGCGAGGGCGAGGACGGCCCCGGCCCTCCGGTAAGAGACTGAAGATAATAATAATAAGAGTCTTAATAATTAATTACATACTTAACCGAATTTTTTTGCAAGCTATCACTAGTAAAAAGTTTTTTGTTATTTTGGTTTATTTTAATCTTTTTCTTTTTTTTTTCCTACCCCATCCACACACTTTTTCTTCTTTCTTTACCATATCATCACTTTGTTTTTCGACTTGTAAGCATTTATCTTTCCTCTGCACATTGACAGGCATGTCTCTTGCCGCAGCATTCACTGTGCTTTTTTTCTTTTTTTCCTCTCCCCAATTATCTTCTGTTTTGCATGTTCTGTCATTTTCTTACTACTGTTGTCGGTCTATCATTACACCACAATATATTTTTACTTTCCATTTGTTCTGGCCTAAACACATGCATGTTATCGGGTTGTTGGCACTTAAATGTAATGCTTGCTTTTCTCTTTTTTTTTTCACATTACCATCACTGCATTCATTATTGATATTTTTACATGTGGATAGAATATTTTCAACATCTGTTCTTTTTTTTTTTTTTTTCTTTTTACATATATAGCCAAAAGTTACAAAACGTTTTTGTTTTTTCATATTCCTTGGAATTAAGCATAATAATTTTTAAATATATTATT
>JAUZSX010000027.1:515728-534154 GCA_034780655.1 Idiosepius hallami | reverse complement strand
AAAAGTAATGTTTATTGATGTACGTGTTTTATAGTGTCCTTTTCTTTTTGCAAAATATTTTTGTTTTTGAATAATTTTATCTTTATTTAAAATTTTCTTCTTTACTACTTTCTAATTATTCAGCAATCAGCCGTGCAACAGGAATGGATCCTCATGATATTGCAACAGCACTTACAGCTCTCAATTTAGTCATTAAAAAAGATGACAAGTATGTATTCAATTGTTTTATTAGGGAATTGGTATTCAGAAAATCATTAAGTCAATCACATGCAGATAGTTTTAACTAATAATATCATTTTAAAGTATCTGATTTTTCAGTCACCTGGAAAGTTCTCAACAATTTTCACAAGTATTCATTGTTTTTTTTTTTTAATAGATTAGGAAAATTTACTAATTAGTTGATTTCAAAATGCATTTTGATTTAATAGCTGATTGGTCTAAGTTTTGGTTTAAGAAAATACAAAGGACAAAAATAATAATAATAATAATAATAAAACTTGTAAAAGCATGAAGCTTTTAAGTTCTAAGGGCTTCCATCAACTATTCACCTAAAACCAAAACCCCAAGAATATAATTTTTCATGCTTGTATTTTTCAATAAATTTATAAACAGAATTTTTTTTTTTCCTTTGGCAATTTGTATCCAATACAAATATTAAAGAATATTGCTGAATTTTGTTATGTTTGTTTACTTGTCTCTATTGTAGAGTTGTTATCCTGGTGAATAGGAAATTAATTAATGAACATATGCAGAAGTTAAAGTCCAAATTGCAGCAACGAATTGATGTGGACCCCGACTGCTTGCGGTGGACACCTCTTATTTCTACTCAACTTTTATTAGAGGAAGAAAAACGAGCAGAAAAAGAGGTATGTTTTATTTTCAAGTCCCATGGAATTTGTGTGTATGACCTGGAAGATGACAAGTATATTAAAATGAGCTTGTTAGGAATTTTTAACCAGATGTGGAGTTCCAATTTCATGTAAAACAGAAAATTATCTATTAATGCATATTGTATTTAGTAAAGAAAAGTGATATATTAATTCATATTAACTGTTTTTAATAATTGATCTTTTTTTTATTAATTTGGAAAAGTTAATGCAACTGTCAAAAACTGAGAAAAGTTTATATTTGTGACTTGAAATTGTAAAATACAAAATCTAAAACCATTTAAAGCAATTAACTTTAAAAAAAATTAATGTAGTTTATCTTGTTTATAATACTAATATGCAACTATTTGTATAGGATTTAGACCCTGTTCTTTTTGTATGAATACTGTTATAATTTATAAATCCTTATTTTAAAAAACCTATGATAAAATATGATTAGAATTTTAATTTAATGTTATACATCATAACAAACTTTATGCTTTATTTTAAACTTTATATTCTATCAATCAAAATGCATATGGGATGGTGTTTAGACTTTAATTGTATAGTAGTCCAGCAAGCAAATAGACTTGAACACAAGTACATCATCCTATTGGAAGATGACAGTTGTAGTATATAAGTCATTTGGATGAATCATCTTACAAGAAAATCTTATTACTATTTGTTTGCATGATATCTATTTCATAAATCTTGGATTAATTCCTTGATCATTGGATGGGTCGTCTTGACCAGCTTGAATGTGGTATGGATGTTGGTCTAGTACAAGTCCTTGAAAAAATACCGGCTGGAAATAGCATGGAAACTTCAATGAGAAGAAATGGCCTTAGGGAAAATCATTCCAAAGTTTTGCTCTTTTTTTGTTATTCTTTGAAAAGAATCCTGTTTCCTGGCTTTCCCTTTTTCTCTTTATTTTAGTTGAATCTTGTAAACATTGCCATCAGTTTTGAAATTTTAAAAATTTCTTCTTTTGTTTGTTTTCTTTGTTTTTTTTTTGTTTTCTTTACCTTTTTTATATATATACATATATATATATATATTTTGATTTCTCATGATTTTTGTTTCTATTTCCTTTATCCTTCATTTAAGTGTCTTCATATCCAATTTAAATGTCTTGGATACTTACACTTACATTTCTTAAAAGACACAAAAAAAATCCTTGCTGAAAGTTTTACCCCTTCTTTTCAATGTTTACATTTTATAGCCATGGAAACAAGTTTTTTTGTTTTTTTTTCAGTAGTCAGATTAGATTTCTATTTTTGTCCTTATGAATTTATGGGACATTATATAAAAACCAAGAACTATTCCCTTCTTTTAATGTGTGTATATGTACTTATATACATTTAAATCTTTATAATAGACCCTTTTAATTCACTGCTGTCTAATCTGGCTGCATAACTTATAACTGATATCATGTATGGCTTCTTGTTTTTGTCACACTATTCTAAGCTTTTAAACTATTTAGATTCTCAAAATATGATTTTTGGATTAAGAATATATACTACTGATTAAATAGAACTTATATAGTTAGAAATAGAATTTCAAAATCACTATTATTTTCTAAAATAATTATAAATTTTGTAACATTGTATGAATTAAAACACTCATCACTTGTAACTTCATTATTATTTTCTTTATAATTTTATTTCCTACTTAGAATAGACTATTTTGATCTTCTAAGAATGTTTTGTTTATTTTCCTTTGATTGCACAATTTCTCTATTAATATAACACAGCCACTTTTTGCCATTTGAATTTATCTTCACAAAAAAAAATTCAACAAAAAAACAATTCATATCAGTTCTTTTTATTGCTGTTAAATACCTTTTTACATAATATATTATATTTACTTGGTTAGCAGCACCAACCAAGTTTGGCACAAGGCCATTTTTAGATAATACATGATTGAAATAGCTCACCAGAAATAAATAAAAAATGTCTAGCAGAACCTGTAAAAATTCCAATAATGTTTTTTTGTTTTTGTTTTTTAAGAATGTATTACATGTATATTTTAACTTACATAATGATGAATCCCCTTGACATATTTTAAAATATGAAACAAAAAAATTTAAACTTTGAAACAACCCTTTTTTTTCTACTAGAAAAGGTTTTATTAACTCAGTAGTAGAGTCATTAGAGGGGGATAATTTTCTTCTCTCTAATGATTTCATGATTATTAGTTTGTTGCTTTTTATAAAACAATAGAAATGAATTAAATATTATTATTAATGGAATATCTAAAGATCAAAATCTGAAAGCCATATATGCCATATAGAAAAATATTTGGAATGATTTTGAAACTAAACCACTGCCTATTCTTATTGATTCCATGTTTTTTCTTTCCTTTTTTTTTTCTTTTGAAGTATGTGACCGTGGTAGCTGGTGAATGCAGGAAGACTGGGGTAGGTGAAAATATCCAATGAAATAGATAGAATGCAAAAAACTTACTAAAATTCATAGTAACATAATCAGGTCTTGATGACATTGTTTTTCTTTCTCAGAAAACAAATTAAAAACTTGAAGAGAATGACCATCTAGAAAATTCTTATTCAGTTTTTGTTGCTATGAATTTTGTCTGACATTTTTGTACTCTTCTACATTTTCACAAGAATATCTATGATCTAAATATCGACACACGCTCTGTGCCATATGTTAGTGTGTTTATTAACTTGGTATTAAGTGTTTAAAATCTTAACCTAAAATCTAATTTACAATGATGGAAATTGGTATTCAACCATTTATTTGAATTCTTTATTTCTAATTCAATTATCAAAAAGGTAAATCTTGCTTTTAAAGAATTCAAAATAATTCTTTATTCTTTAATTGCAAATTTATTTTTAAAAATTAAGTTCAGTGGTTCTCAACAAAAAAATTTCCACACTTTCAAGAGTTTAGTAATGACTTGAATATCTTCACATAAGTTTCTTTGTAATTTTTTTTTTTCTTAATAAGATATAGGTTCTTCCCAATTTTCCAGCTATATTTTAGACTTATTCAATAGATTCTATCTATTAACATAAACAGAATACTCTAAATTAGAAAAAAAATATCAAGATTAACTACATTAAAAAAATCTATTCAAGTAATTTACATAAAGAAAAATGAAGTAATATTGTTCATATTTTTTCTTTAGATATATTCAATTGTAAATCAAACATAAAATTACATTCAAATTTTAAATTCTAATTTTGGTTAAAGCTCAATTTTGTTGAATCTACCAAAAGTTCTTGATTCTGATGGATGTACGTATGTACAATGCCAGGTGTGTGTTATAGCTGCGATTCTTAGTCATTTTCTTATGTCTTCGGTTGATTGCACAATGTGGTGACCCTCTATTTCCAGCGTTGTGGTTACCACCCTTTGCCGCCGGTTGCACATGGCAGCCCCCGGCACTTTCGGCTCACACGTGAGGTGAGTAAATAATAAATATCTATCCTATCTCCATACCTGCCTCTGTCTTTTGTGGCTGGTCTTGATAATGCTACTGCTATCATCAGTGCGTCAGTGATCCTCTTGAGTTTGTGTAACACTATACTTTGTTTTGCTGCTACTGTTGTTGTTTGTTGTTGTTGTTGTTGCAGGCCAACCTCACTCTGCTGCTAGTTATCACTTCAAAACTTGGTATGCCGCTAAAGTTGTTGCCCTAAATCAATTTGGATTTTTTTGATTTGATTTATACTCTGTTCCCACCAACTTTTTAATTTAATTTTTTTTTTTTTTTTTTTTATAAATATTTGTTAAACTTGATTAAATAAGCATTTTGAGCTTTTTTAATTTTGGTTGATTCATTTGGCATGCTTTCTTTTGGTTCTTGTTTGTTTATTGCATATATGGTTTCAACATCTTTTCTTTTTTATCATTAGTTTTGTGCTAGATTATCTGTGGGCAATTTTTCTCTCTTCCCCTTGTTGTGAGAGTGGCTTACCTTCTAAACGCCCTCGCGTCTGCTTGGCCTGTAGACTTAGTGAAAAAGAAAAAAAAAAATTAAGATTTTTTTTTTTAAATCGTCGCTATGTATTATGTAATTTACTGACTCAAATTTTATACGAAATTAAGTCTTTGAATTTGGCCTCCCTTGAAATGTATGTTTATTTTTATTTTCATTATTTTTGTGGGAGGGGATAATTAGATTTAATTTTTGGTTTAAATTCAGCAGCAATTTTTTTTTTTTTTTTTTTTTTTTGTCCAGTTAAACTTTTTTTTTCCTTTGTGCATTTTGTTTATAGTTTTTGTTTTTCTGTATTTTTTGCAGTCTTTTTGTAAAATGTTGTTTTGATCTTAAACTTAAAAAGTCTCTGAAACAAATTTGTTTCAGTCAAGAGCCAAAAAATGATGAATTGCAATAAAGTTAAAATTGTTTATGAGAAATTCCAAACATTTGTAAGAAAATCAATGCATTTCTAGTTCTTACATTTCTAAATAAAATCAAAATTGAATTCGGCTTCTTTCTTTGGATCAAAGCTTTCCTCTTTTTTTCTGAATTACAATGGAAGTTTTTTTTTTTTTTCTAATTACAAATTGAAGTTTTGAAGTATTTTTTTGCAATTTTGGCATTCTAGATTTTGTAACTTGGCTATCGTTTTATTGGTATTTAACAATCACATCTTTTTTTTTCATTTTGAAACTACTTATTTTTTTCAGATGATTTAGAACAAATCTAATGCACTGAATAGAAAAATCGCATTAGTTTTTCTTCAATCAGGTCAAGTTTTTTAAGCCATGGCCTCCTGTTTTTTACATTTTTGTTTGCATGTATGCATAAATGGAGCATTTTAGAAGTTGGTGGGAGTAAAATCCCATACCAAATGATTTTAATGACAAGGAGTATTAAGGTTCGATAGATCCATGTAGATAATTTGACAAAAGTCCACTGATTTTTTCCTCAAATCAACACAAAAACCTGACCTGATGAAGAGAAACCAATCCAATTCCTTAATTCAACAGTGCATAAATACCCTAAATCATTTGTAGAAATCTTGACAACACTCGGAAATAGTTTCTGTCAGTTTCTATTTAATGTCCACCAAATAAACTTTGAAATTTTTTTCTTAAACATTTATGGTAGCTTACTCTTTCTTTCCCTTCATTGATTTTCCTTTTGATGTCTATTCTATAGTTTTCAAGTTTTAGATTACAACTTCACTATTTAATAATCAGCTTTATCTGATTGCATGAGAATGTAATCATTTTCTGTAGATTTACTAATCCAGTTCTTCTTTGCCATTCTGATTATTTTTGCTATCATATCAGCTTCTAGAATTACAACTTTTAGTGCTTACATGCCTTTTTCTTTCTCACTAAATTTTCCAATGTCTAAGATCAAATGCGTTTTGTAAATAAATTGGATTTATTCTTATCAAGATGTAGTGTAAACTACCAGAGGGACAAAATTTAATGTATCCATTATTCATGTGTGTGTTAAGTATGGGCAAGATTCTTATATCAATTCGATATAATCCACTAAATTATTTATCAAAAATGCATAGATCTCAAATATATTGGATAATCCTATTTATGTAGAATTATTATTTTAAACTCCTATCCTCATCCTTATCGTTGTTAGCTTCAGGTTTCTCCTGATGAAGCCTTCAGATGATCAAACTCTGAAACCTTTTTGTTTTAATCGGTTGTGACAGGATTTAAAACTTTTCTTTATTCAAACTACAGAATAAGAGCTTGCTACTCCCGTGGTTTGAATAAATGGTTAGATTTGAAATTTTATGACTCTCGGTTACGACAAAAACGTTCCAGAATTCAATCGCCTGAAGAGTACTGAAGTATTCATTGGCTGGAATTTTGTGAAGGTGAGGATGAGGACAACAGTCCAAAAGATAATTGTACAAATTATCAAGCCTCATCCCAAAGAATTCAAAAAAAACAATGTCACAGAATAAATCTTACAAATAGTATCACTCTTCAAATGTGAATGAATTAAAGACTGTAAAAATAAACCAAAAGTTGTTTGATGTATATTCTTCATAATGAACCCAAATTATCTTTTTAAATGATAATGTGAGCCTAACATTTATGTGCATTTGTGAAAATTGTCTCAATAGGTATTAGCATTTCTTAGTGTTTGATTATTCAAATATCAGGTTGTCCCGAAAGTTTGAGGAAGCGTGTCAAGAATTTCTTTGATTTGAATCCAGGTGAATGGTACTTATTTCACCGGATCCGAGAGTTTGCAGATTAATTGCAGAAAAATCTTAAAGAATGAAGAGTTCTTTATTTGGAGGAATAATTTTTATTTCATGACTGGTAAAAGTTCTCAAAATCTACTTGACTGGATTTTTATAAAGAAATAGAACTTTTAATACATTCATTGGTGGCAATTAGAATTGGAAAGTGGTTAAAAAGTAATCGAGATAATCTTGTTTGTTATAAGTTACTAAACATATGTAATTTTATTGAAACAATTATCAAAACTTTTAGTTTCATGACCAAATAAAGTTGACTTTTTACTGTTGACATGCAAATCTAAAATTAGAAATTTTAATTTTATAGAAAAATTTGAGAACTTTTTAAATTTGCTGCTTCTGTCTTGGTTTTTAGTGAAAAATTAAAGTAAAAAAAAAAGTATAGAATAATTTTTTTTTTTTTTAATGAAACTTACATATACATATATTAGGAAATATATTAGGAAATTCTAACAATATATAACAAAAATTGAAAAAAAACAACAAATTACGGATATAGCTTAAGTAGTCCAACACTATAGCATTCAATTTCAAAACTTAACTTCTATCCCTCTTATAATTTTATTTGATAAATCGATGCATATGATTTTTTACACCTGTACACCCAGATGATGGTTTTGATTGACTAAACAAAACACTATTGCACCTGCCAAATCCAATCCAAACCCGTGTTCTGTTTTATCAAAAAGCTATTTTTCTTTCACATACCTATATATGTAGTGGAGTGAAAAAAGAATTTCCCGAATCAGATATTTTATCTATTAACAATTTTTTGTTTTGGATTACCAAGAACTGCATGAATTATTTTTTTTGCATATCTTAGTTTGATTTTGATTTAAGAAAAAAAAAAAAGCTTTAATGATAATAATAAATTGATAATTATTTTTGTCATCCTGATCAAATATCAGTTGCTTGATTGCATGGTGTTGGGTCCACGCTAATACTTCTCCTTCCCACCCTGATGTAAAAAAAAAAAAAAAGGTGTGAATTGATACACATAAGCAAGAGTGAGGATTGCGCACAAATAGATTTTTTAACAAAAGCACATTTTTATCAGCTTTTTTTTTTTTTCTTTATTCATTTTCAAGGAAAAGACTTCTGAGAGGGTTTTATCACTTTTTACCAAAATTCACTTTTCAGAGGGAATTTTTTTATTTTTATATATATATATATATATATTTATCTTTTTCTTACTGTAGGGCCATTTTCCCTCTTTATTTGAATAATTGTAATGTAAAATATTTAGGTTATTTTGTTCCCTGAATCTTTAAAGTTTATGGTTATTATTATTCAGAGCTTGGACTACCGATTGACATTCGGTAGATCGGTAGTACCGGCGGGAGATTTTTGCTACCGATCATTCGGTATTTTGAAAAAACTACCGATACTGCTACCAATTGACATTCGGTAGCGGTAGATTGAAAAAGCGAGCGCGAGACATTTTTTGTTAAGACTTCAAAGAAGACGACTTCTTAATCACGTATTTATTTATTATTTAATCATATAAACTTGTTGGTGGCTTTTTTTGCGCCGTCAATCTCTCAGAAAGGGGGCATTAATCTATTTGGGTCCTATTTCATTTTACACCGTCTAGAATTAAATACCCGACAACTGATTACAAGACTTCTCATCACGTGATTTTTCATCACTTTGGCAACCCATCACTCCGACATCAAGTGATTTCATCGCCTCATAGAAAAAAATTACATTTATTCATATAATAATGTTACTTATGTTTTTATTACATTAAATTTTAGCCTCTTTGGCAATTTTGGGGATATTTTTACAAGAGATTATTAAAATCTATAAGGTGAATATCATCCCCTTTTTCAAACTTTTTAAAAAATAAACAATAAAAAAACATTTATTTAAATTATTTTATTTTCTATTTTTTAATTAAAAATCCAAACAAACTTCTCCAAATAGTTACATTTTATTTTAACTTAATGTAAACAAACATTACCGAACTTAAAATTAAAAACAAAAAAATAAAGAATCTAAAAAAAAAACATTTTTAAAATAATTATTTTAATTCTAAACGACACAATAGCAGAACTTTATAAAAGAAACTTTAAATAATGTTGATAAAATTAAAATTAAAACTTATACTGTTCATATAAACGGCATGTTTTCTCTCACCACCGTAATTATGAAAACAATATCACTATTTGAGAAGTTAACAGTTTTAAATAAGCAGAATTTTTTAAAAAAATAAACAATATAAAACTTTTTTTTTTATTTCAACAAGAACATAATTTAAAAAAATTAAACAAGGAAACAATTTTTTTACAATAAGAAAATAATTAAAAAATGTTTCTCTTTAACTTAAACACCCCTCTCTCTCTCTCTCTCTCTCTCTCTCTCTGAGCAGTCAGTTGGTTGGTGATGTTAAGTTGATTGTAAGAAATTTATTTTGTTATTTTTTTGTATAGTTTAATAAAATGTTTAAAAATTAATAAATAATGCTGTATTGTCTAGTTTGTTTAAATTTTACGGGTTTTTTTCAGTTTGATATTTATTTTTTGAGGGAGAAATTCATTTATTAAATAAGTATGTATTTTTGAACTTAGACACTAATTTACTTCTATTCTTAAATTAACCTAAATAACAGAGAAACAACTTAAAAAGTGTGTTATGGGCCTTTAAAATCATATTTCATTATATATAGAGCTTTTTTAATCTACTGATACCGATTTACCGAATACTGCTACCATCGGTAGATTTCTGAAAATCTACTGATACCGATTGGACACAACTCGCTACCGATACCGGTGGTAGATTTTTTTCTACCGAATCCCAGCTCTGATATTTATAGATAGATAGAAAGTGAATAACTAATTTTACTTAAGACAGGATGGGAGTGGGTGTATCATACAAAGGAATAAATAGAATATTATTTTATTAATTCATTTTTTCTTTTTCAGAAACAAACCCTGCAAATATTTTGATCAAGGAAGAAAAATGTGTCCGTTCAATGACTCTTGTTTTTATCTTCATGCTTATCCTGATGGAACCATAGCCACGCCTGAAGACATGCAACTGCGGCGCCGGCTGCTGTCTGGTGCCAATGGCCGGGTGTCGACACTCAATGAACATTTACTCTGGGACTTCATTTACCAGCGGGATCGGTCATCGTTTTATGATGACGATGACCTTTCATTTTCAGCTACGACTAGCGACAGTGACAGTGAAGATGTTTCCTGAGAATACCTCCAACCTCAGGTTATAACGATCGGTTTTGTACTTACCTGAGGAAAAAAACTTCCTAATTAATTTTTTCTTCATTATAAATAGCTTTTTTTTTTCTCTCTCTGTTCTTAAATTGTTAGCTGCCCATATTAGATTTAAAAACCACTCCATAAAAACAAAATTATGTTTGTATATTATATATACAAACTTTTTTTTTTATATACTTTTTCTTCCTCTCACTACCTGCTGAATCCAAAAACAAAAAAAAGCTTAATTTTTCCTCTTTTAGAATTAATTTTTTTTTAACTGATTTTTTTTCTTTCTTTCTAATCTATTTAAAGATGAGCATCAGTTACTTGTTTGTTATTCAAAACAATACATTTTTCTTTTATTAAACTCTGATAATGATAATAATAAATAGCTGAATCCATGAAAATTTCATGGTAGTTCAAAAAAATATTTAAAACACATCAACAAGCGTTTAATTTCTGTATTGTAATATAATTTACTTGTCTTCATTCTTATAAAAGAATCGGAAATTTTTATTTCTTTCCAGAGATTTTAATAATGTCCATAAAAAGAGCAAATAAAGTGAGGTAACTGGTCCCTCTCTAATCACTGTTTTGGGGAAGACGATTGTTATTTGTGACACCAGACGGATGTACAAGTAAATATTTAGATCATCATCATAATAATGATGATTCTTCTTTTTGAGTACAAAGACCTTCTAGGCTAAAAAATTGAATTTTCAATCCTCAACAATTTCCAAAGCAAAAGAAGACTCATTGAAACTGTCCATGATTTGATTTCAAGCTTTCATGACTCGGATTTCTAAAACTTTTTTCTTTTGAATTGTCTTTCAATAATAGTTTGTAGCTGTCTCAGGAATTAATTAGAATAACATTTGATTTGGTAACCAAGAAACTCCTCAGGAATCTTCTGCTGACCCTCTTTGGTTTTTGATGCTTTGAGTTAAGAGAGCGAGACTTTTTACTGAAAAATTAATGATTCAAATCTATTTGAATTGAGTCTAACAATACCAACAACTCCTTATAAAATATGAAAATTGCCCTCAGTTTAGATCTAAATTTAAATTCTACTTTTTTTTTTAACCATTTTATAACAGATGTAATATTTACTAAACTTACTTTTTTTTTACAATTTCCCCTCATATCTTTCATTAGATATTAGGCTTTTTCTTTTTATCTCTTGGCATATGAATTCTAACTATTTATGTGCTAAGGTTGATAGAAATAGTTTTCGATAACTGTTTCTGTACCAACATTTTGGATAATTTGATATTTGTATCAAATAGGATGACGTAATTTTATGTCTCCATTACCAGTTTATAGAATGAACTTGTAGCTCTGACCTTTTGAAAATATCCTTCCTGGACCCCTAAACCTATAGTCTTTCTCTAACTTCTAAACCATAAAAAGGTCCTTCTAAACCCTTAAACATAAAAAGACCCTTCCCTGTCCCCTAAACTTTGAAAATATCAATATATTCTTGGCTCAAACTTTTCAAATTTGAAATAAATTATATAGGGTTGTATTTAAAATAATTGAAATCTTGTTTCATTTTCCTCAACTCTTTTAATAAGTTTATTTCCCCTATAGCAACTCCAGTTCTGAAGCCTTAATTTTAAAGAACCCTGACTCTACTGCCAAGTACAAGCACACAGTTCTACCCTGCCCAATCTGGACAGTTAGAGGGGGGTATGGTTAGACTCCACACAGAATAATCGTGCACATTTCAAATAAAGAAAATTCCAAAGACTAATTCAAACTTGGGTTGGTTTTTATTTTTAAGATTTACTTCTTGACATAAGAAAGATTTTGATTAATCCCTGACTTGACTTAAATTATTTTAAGATTATTATTTCAATAATAATCACTTCTAATTTAAATTATATTATTAACTGCTAATAAAATTATATTATTAACTGCTAATAAAATTATATTATTAACTGCTAATAAAATTTTAAATATATATTTTACTTAATTTTTAGAATATGTGTTTATATTTACAGGGTGTCTGAAAAGTTACTGTGCTGTAGAAAAATAGTGCCAACGGAGGATATTTCTAGTATTTCCTTTAAGATAAGCTGTGATACTGTAAATAAAGAATTTTTTGAATGGTAAAAATTGTATTGTCTAAATGTTTTATAAAAAGAATTAATGATTATTATTTTATTTTATTTTCTATATACCAATAGTGCACAGTAACTTTTTGGACATCCTGTGTGTGTGTGTGTGCATATAAAGTAAATAAACCTTATTTATTTTTAAATAACTCAAATAATTTGGAAATTAAATATAAATATGGTTTATTCACTCATAAAATTATCAGAATTTAGGTTCCATTTTTATATATATATAATTTTTTTCTTATTTTAAATTTAAAATAACATGTAATATTTTGATTTTTAATTGGTTTTTACTTGGCAACTGTTTTATTTATTTAATAATACTATATTGCTTTGTACTCATTAAAAAAAAAGATGTAGAATTTTGCCGCAAATGCTTTATAAAATATTTTAAGTTAAAAAAAGGTACATTGAATGACCTGTTGTGTTTGTTGCATTTGAAACAAATAAAAGCAATAAATATATATAAATATTTCTTTAATTTAAAAAAAAAATTGTTTTTTTTTTTGTTTTGTTTTTTTTTTACTATATTTTAGATGAATTACTATTGCTGCATTGAATCTACTAGCAAATGCATGTGTTCATTGGACACAATTATTTAAGTTTCAATGCCACAGAAATATTTACTTAAATAAAATAATAAAAAAATTTTTTTCTATAAATCCATAAATGGAATTGTTTAATATTTTCTTAATAATAATCAAATATTAAAAGGTATTAATTAATCAAAAAGAAAGTCAGAACTATTGCATGATTTTATTCTTATGACTTTAGCTGTTGCGAGGGAGTTCAGAAAATAACTTAAATGTTGCTAGAGTAGATAATAACTAGGGCTGTGATAATATGATTCTATTAAAGGTTATTCTTGTCATAAACTTGACTATTTTGCAATTTTACCATTTCATTTAATTCTTTACTTAGTAGGGCCATGAAAACCTGTTTTTATCAAAGATATTCTTGTCACAGCCCTAATAACTAGGGATGGGACAAGCATATTCTTTAAAAAAAAAAAAGAAATATTATCAAAGCTCTAATGATGATTAAGGTTTAATAATTTTGAAAGATACATTCTGAATAATTTTCTAATTTAATAATGTTCTGGTTACAAAGAAATGCCAAAAAAAAATGTAAGTCTTTCTTGGAATAGAAAGATGTCAATTCATTAACTGGCTTCAAAATCCATTTTGAAGGAAAAAAAATCTTACAATAATGACTGCTGGAATTTTTTTATGCCAATAAATAAATTAAACTTTCCATGAATTTATGTTCTTCTTCAAAGGAAGGGGAATAAAGGAAACTTTGAGATGAACTTAGGTTTGAGCAGAAAAATATAAACTAGCCTTGAAAGGAGACTTGAAAGTACAATTTGCCAGTAAAAGAGAGTTAAGTCCTTTCAAATTCCACTAAATATTATGAATGGTTTGGTCAATAATTGACATTCTTAAGAGTTAGTTTATTTGTTCTTTTGCCTGCATTACATGCAAAGTTTGATTCTCTACTGAACTGCCATGGATCTCTTCTGCCCAATAACTAATTGAGATTGCACAAAGATGATTTCAATCAGCATTTTTGTAAAAGGTAAGCTTTCTTTCTTGCTAGTACTTTTATTGTGTAAAAGTACTTTATCACTTAACTAATATTTTGCCCACATACACTTTCTAAGAGCGAGGTCAATTTAGGACAGTAGATAGGCAGTCAGCTTTCAAAATCGTGGTATGCGAGTTTGAATCCTAGTCTTTTGATTTATATGAAAGTTGTTAAATTTAGAATTTTTTTAATAAACCTTTTGACAAATTAAAATTTTGTTTTCTTGAGAGTTTTTTTTTTTTAATTTTTAAGCCAAAGTTTATAAAATGTTTTATCAGAAAAATCTTTTTTTTTCTAAAATATCTTGGGGTTGATGCAAGCTGAAAGGGTTATGGCTAATTCAGTCCAACTTCGAATGGTTTGACAAATGGCAGTGGGTCCCCAACCTTTTTTGTAGTAGGGACCAGTTTTATGAAGAAACACTTTTTCAAGGACCGGGTAAGAGCATGAAGGTCCCAATAACGAAAACCTTAATCATAATGTTAGTATGTAATCTAAAGGCAGCAATTACATTTCATATTAGGCAGTTTCATGACCCTTTTACACTATAATATGAAATAAAAAAGATAACAGTTGAAGCAAAAACGTATTTTTAAACACAAATATTCATTCTTTATCTTAAAGGATTTGTCCACCATTTGCATTAAGACCTTATTTTCTTCCGTACACCAACTTTTTGGACACTATAGATTAGAATGTCTATTTTATCTTTACAGTAATATTTATTATGGTAAGGTTTGTTTTATTAGGGTATAAACTTTTTAGGTCATTTTTTATATCCAGATCAAACAATTTTTTATTAACGTTTTTTTGTTAACACATAGTGACCGGCAAAATTATTTAAATAACAATTATGGAGAGAAAAAAAGCTCTTATAAAGTTTATTTCTCACTTAATAATCAGTGAAAATTTCATATTGATTAGATAATTACCTGATTTTTGGTAGATTTTTAAATAATGGCTCAGTTTTAACTATTCATACAACATAAAATATTAAATTCAAAGGTTACCCTTAGCTTTCTTAAAGGTATTAGTCTAAATGTGTACATAAACGTAATAACTGGGATTCAAACTCTAATATTACAATTTCAAATGCCCCAAGAAGAACTCTTCTAATTATGGTAAAGGTTAGACATAAAGAGAGAAAAAAAAAAGGAAAAAATCTTTAGAAATCAACTTTTTATTTTTTTTTAATCGTCGTCAAATAATTTGAGTTTTGCCCCAACAAAAGTGTTATATTTTCCTATATTTATAAAATCTTTATCTGTGATCAAAAAAGGTTTACCTTTCACTTCAATGCACTTACGGAGAAAAGGCAAAATATGCTTGGTTTCTTTGACTCGAACATCCGTTTGTGTAAATTCAATTTGTTGCTTCCACGGAAATTTGACGGCCACGTAATTACCAGTTTGGGGATTCAAATAAATACGAAGAAGCACTCGTTTACAAATGTCGGTGAAAAGGAACATCAGGGCAGACGAGGTCAGAAAGAAAACGCATCCTGCCATAAAAGGATGGTCCCCCATGTTGACCGAGTTCTGAAAAAAATCCTCGTAATTTTTCCATATAAGGGAAGCAGAAGAAACAACCCCAAGAAGAGTGATCGGATTGAGAAAATAATAAACTAACCGATAATAGTGAACGATGTCATTTGAATAAATAAGTTGATAGTCTTCACTGAGTTTGTCTTCTTCGTGCTGGCCAACAAATTTGGATAATTTTGAGTCTTGGTTGAGACAGCGATGATTTTCAAATCTGTTAAAACTTAAAGGAATTTGGCAGCAGAGTTGTTGTAAAGGCAACATCTTTCTGGTGGAAAGACATGTTGAATTGTGGGAATTGGATAAACACCAAATGGAAACTTTCTGGAGTTTCTATAAAAGAAAAACACAAAACAGTATTAATAATTTAGACTTAAACATTAAGTGAATGAAGTTCCATTTAATATATACCAGAAGAAATGCCCGGCACCAGGGACTTGCCAATATTTTTTTTTCAAAAATGCATAGTGTTTGAAAATGAATTATTTTTTCTTTATTTTCAAAACCGCTTCTCCGTTATTCATTTACTTATTTATTTTTTATTCAAAAACAGTTCTTCATATTCTTCAAATTACATTGAAGACACTGGTTCCAGTCAGATCACCGAAGTTAAGCAATGTCGAGCCTGGCCAGTAGTAAGATGGGTGACCATTTAAGAATACCAGTGTTCACAATTCAATTTCATATTTTTTGTGAAATAAAGTGTCTACCTGATCTAGCCACACGCATGCCCATAAATTCAAAACCGGATGTAGGACCCATTCAAACGCGACGATTAGAGTTTTAATAGTATATTAGTTATATATATATATAAATAAATAATCAAATTTTTAGACTATTTGTCCTCATCTTTATCTTTGTAATCTTCACAATGTTTCATTTAATGAACCCTTCAACCTTCGGCTGATCCCAAAGCATTTTCAAGTTAACAATATGGATCAGGATAATAGTTTGAAAATAAAATGTGCAAAATATCAAGCTTCATCTGAAGATTTTCCTAAAACAATAAAATATTCTCTTGTTGAGTTTTTGACTCATTTTAATCAATGGAGAACATGACAAAAAAAAAGAGTAAAAAGAAATTGAGTCAACCAACCTGAGATGTGAGTCCATTTGGTCTGGAGATCCGTCTGAGAAGCAACAGCTCAGCAGATGCCTGCAGAGACCTTAAACCCTGAAATTATTTTAAAAATTTATCAATTTTGGTTGAGAAAAACTGAATAATTTTAGTTAATTTTATTATTTAAAGACTCCCCTACACACACACACACACACAAATTAAAGGCTCTCATACAATAATGATCACTTTTTCATAACGAAGGATAATAAAAATATTATCTTTATTCTTTTATTGAATAATTTGTCTGTTTATGTCTTAATTTGTTTTGTTTTATTCAAGACTCGCCCACCCCCAAAAAAGGCAAGAATGTATTTTGGTGACCAAATAAAATCAATTTAAGAGCAGGACAAAATATGAAGGAACACCGTGCGGTGCGGTGTGCGGCAGTGTTACCAAAAAATGTCTTGTTTCGGACAACAACAACGGTTCACATAAAAATGGATATAATACATTTGTTTCACAAATAAATACTTTGGTATTTATTATATTTATTTTGCAAAAATACAAAATATGGCACAAGGCCGTTGGGGAGGGGGAATGAAACTAGACAGGTTGGTCTTGCTTGCACTACTACTTAACCCTAGACTCTTTCGTGACCCTTTCGCTTCTTATAATAGTTACATTCATCCTTCCTCAACACCCTATACTCACCAAAATACCAGCTTTATCTCTTTGGGTGTTTTAAAAAATGGAATGGAAATATTGAATTTGGTTCCATCAAGGGGAATTAAACACCGTGATCAATAAGAAAATTTCGTGATTTCACGAAATGTGGCTTAAAAAAAAAAGTTCCGTTTATGTGAAAAAGGTATCGAGGCTATTTATTCCTTTAAATGGCACTCTTATCGAAAAGTTTCCCTTTCGTCGGGAAACGAACATGTTCGAATAAAGAAAAAAAAAAACTAGGTAAAGTTTTATTTTTTCTTTATTCGCGCGTTCTCTCTCTACCGATTAAAGGGGAACGAGGAATTTTTCTACAATCGGGGAAAAAATGGCAAACCCCGGTATCAGCTGAATTTGTCAACATACTGCTTTTTATGTAATAGCAACATTTCGTGTGGTCACGAAATTTTCTTACTAATAATCACGGTGTTTAATCATAAATTCAATATTTCCTTTCCATTTTTAAAACACCCAAAGTGCAAATGGATTATGCATAAATACCAAAAACTCTACATCAAAATATTAAATATAAGTGAAAACAATCTTTTTTTTTTTTTTTTTTTTTTTAGTTAATGGCAAAGAAAAACAAAAAGAAAAATAATAAAATACCACAAATTTTGACTATTATAGTCTGGAAAAAAAAATATTTCCAAAATTTCCCAATTTAATCGATTTTTGTAAATTTTAGATAAAAACATGATTTTCTTTTTCTTCTTTTTAGATTTTTCATTAATTAAAAAATTAAAAGAAAAAAACAACAACTTTGCAAACAATAGAATTTTACCCGAGTCTATCTAAGGAATCCCAGTGATCAATATACACCCCCAGGATGAATATAATTGTTCAAAGGGTTAATCACTACTTAGAGGTTATAGAGCTGTCTAAACAATTTGAAGACTCACCCCACTGGCATTTATATAAAATAAACATTAAAGGTAAGTAGTATCTTAATTTTTTTTTCTTTTTTAAATTTTACTCATATTGTATTAGTCCATTGACCCCCAAGTGGTTGATATTAAACACTAAGGACCCTTTTAATAGATAAACTGTAATTTCTTTAAACACTAAGGACCCTTTTAATAGATAAATTGTAATTT
>JAUZSX010000027.1:503117-515628 GCA_034780655.1 Idiosepius hallami | reverse complement strand
AGACTTCCCACCAGACCTGGATCCTCATCCAATCTATTTGTGACGATCCTTGGTAGCTGCTCGCATCATGAGCAGAAGTTTGCATTAATGGGGACAAGAGGACAAAAAGCCTCGTTCCTGGTTGCTCCATCATCCTTATTCTGATCAATCAGCGACCAGAGCCTCCTTTTAGCGTAATCCACCGAGCACCACGAGGAGGCGGTAGGTTGGTTTTAAACTCTGCCCCTGTCCCTATATAGTTAACATGTATTCTAATTGATAATAAAATCTTCTTTCCCTTTAAAGGTCTCACTGAAGGTAGAACCACCAGAAGGTCACATCAACTTGAAACCAAGAAAATGTTAGCAAGTTCTTCTCCATTAAAAGACTCTGGTTAGTTTTGTTTTCTTAGCTTTTCTTTTTATTATATTTACTTGGTGAGCAGCACCAATCAAGTTTGGCACAAGGCCATTTTTTCTTTTTAGCTTTTCTTTATATATTTGTTTGGAAAATGGGATATTCCATTCATACAGAGAGCTCAAAGGGTATCAGAGTCGTACTTCCAAAGTAAACTTCATTATAAGTAGTACCAAGTCTAGAGAAACAATCCTTGAATAATTGGTTCTTTGACAGTTGTAATCATATATTTTCATTAAAAAGGGTCAAGAAGGCATAATAATATAAAAAAAGATGACGAAGACAATTATAATCTTAATGATCACTCAAACCTTTGGGTTTTTTTATATCAGGCTAGTAATAATGAGGCTTGTAATAGTTCTATTTTCAAAGAATTAAACACAAGAAGACGCAAACCTTGCTTAGAAAATGTTAATTGCCAAAAAATCTCTTTGTACATTGTCAAAAATTGTTTTTGTACTCATCTTCAAAATATAAAATGTATAATGTGTGTGTATATATATGTTTGTGTGTGTAATGTGTGTGTGAGAGAGAGAGAGTGTTGCTTATATTTATGATTAAGTGCATGGGTAGTTAAGTGTAGACACAGTCAACTGCCTTTTGCTGACTGTCAGTTTCTTACCTCATATCTCAAAATGTAGGTTTTTCTTTGAAAATATTCTGTGAATTGTTTTTTGATAAATTTGTCTTTAAGAAATTCTATTAGAATCTATTCCTTAAGCCTAGAATTAATCTTCGAATAAATATGCTTAGTTATATTCCAGCGGTTTTCAAACTTTTTTTACTAGCACCCCTTTCATCACTGGACAAAAATGCCAGTGCCCCTTTTTTTTAATGAACACCATAACGATGGTAAATCTGGGAGAATATATGGTGGAAGTATACAAGTCTAGTTGCAGCGACTGGGAAGCACTTAATTATATCGTTCTGCTTTCTCAGCCTTTCTACCCATATCACAATTTACTGTAATTGCTCTAAGATTATCTTTACAATTTTAGCACCACTTCATCCGACTACTTACTCGCCAGCACCTCCCCTAGATGTTCGTCCACTTTGAAAACCACTGTTATATTTATGAATAAAACTATTCTTTTTTTATTAGTATTCTTATCATACAATTGTAATTTACAAGACTACAACTAAGTATAAACAGTAAAATATTGTCTCTTTTTATTGCCAGGTTTTCAAACTATTTCCTTTCTATTCACTGAATTGTCACCTTTATTTGCAGCCTCTAAAAAAGGTTCTGAAAACTCACTTAGTGATGCTAGTCAGACAACTTCAAATCGGTCAACACCATCAACAAATGAAAAGAAAAGAGGAAGTTGTAAACAACCTGCTGTTGCGCAGTCTGAAGCCTTAAGCAAGAAAGAAGAAACTTCTCAACCTGTTCGTAAAAAAACAAGAGGTTGGCCAAAGGGTGTTAAACGAGGCCCTTCTGTAAAGCGGCATGGCAGACGACATGGAAAACGGAGGGGACGACCAACTAAAGTGAGTGCTCTCTCTCTCTCCCTCTCTCTTTTTATGTATCGAATTTTATTGCATTTTTGAAGAATTCTCATTATTCATACATAAGATGACAACTGGTTTTTATGTGTTGTCTTTTGGCCGGTCTTACACCCATGTAGACGGACGATCGATTACGGCTGGCAGGGTCAGACTGGAATCTGAAAAGGCTATGCACGGTTTTGCTAATGTTAGATTTTCTGGTGCTGCCAAAACTCCAGGAGAGGGACGTCTCTTTGCTGTCCATCTTTGTGCTGTTCTCCAAAGTTGTTGTGATGGAATTTGAAAGTATTTAACACGAAGACATTTTTGGTCAACCTTTTATTTTAGCCATCTGAACGTCTTGGCCTCTCCATGACTACACATGGCGATTGTGTTTTTATATTTGGTCTGAGGTCAATAACGGGAACAGCCGATCATCAACTGTGACACACTCACACCATGCCCATATTGCTGCGCATATTTTATTTGGAAAGCTTGGATGCCAAAACTAAGAACCTTGTTTGGAATCCAGAAAAAACAGAAGATCCTGAAAAGACTGACTAAAGTTCTTTTTAATGAGACATGTATGAAGAATCAAATTTTATGGAATTAATTTAACTAGTGTAACATTTACACACACAAGATTTTTAATTTTTCTTGATTTTTGTTTCATATATTATATTATTTGTTTAACAAAATCTTCCTAGAATTAATATTCTTTGATTTTTAATTCAAATAATATTTCAATTGATATACTTGGGTAGGTAATCATGGTCAATTCATGATAATAGTGAAGATATCTAACTATTGAATCATTCATGGCTGCAGGATTTTTAAAAAGTGAAAAATTCTATTTAAAAAAGCGTACATCTTTACATAAAAAAATAGAATGATTTTGACAGTTCAATTATTTTGATTTTCATTTCTATTTTATTATTTTATTATTAAAAAGAAATTGTGGTGTAATTAAGAAAAATGTATGTATATTCATGAACATTTTGAAATGTTTTCATTGAAATAATTTTATAAAGAACAAGATAAGCCTTTATCAAATTTAGGAATGAAAATAATGACCTCATATGTATTAATTTATAAAAACCATTATTAATGAATATTTTATTTAAGTTTTGTATATTTAGGCAGAATATCATTATTCAGACATATTTCATTAAAATAATTTTAATTTTTCTTTTTGATATTTTCAAATAACTTTTTTTAACAAGAAAATTAGTTGTGGGGTGGGGTCCATTGTTTTAATATAATTCCCTCGCGGGGTTCCAGTGTTTTAATATAATTCCCCAGCAGGAGTCCTGTGTTAATAATTCCCCATCTGTCTTCCATGTGTTTAAAATTTTACTTGACCAACAAAAAATAAACACATCAGCTGAAAACACACTCAGAACTAGAAAGTAACTGACAAAAAAATCTAATGGTCAAGGACAACTGAAAACATTTGGAAAAAAGCTGGGAAATTATATTAAAACTCATGACTCTGCAACTAAGATTTTGTCAAAAAAATCAAGGAAAAATTGAATGAAAAATATTAAAAAGAAAAATTTAAATTCTTTTTAATGAAATAAGTCTGAATAATTTATATCAGTACAAAGATTTATTTTCCATTTAGAATTGTATGGGTCCAAAATTTTTTGTAAATGACGGTAGTTTAATACTAAAACCTAATTGAACTTTCTTCTGTAGGTGTTAAATCGGAAACTTGCTGAAACAAGTCCCAGTCTAACAAAAACAACACCTGAAAACAACCTTGCTACAGAGGAACAACAAGAGCCACAACAGGAACAACAACAAGAAGAGCAACCAGTGCAAGAAGAAAAACAAGAAGAGCAACAGCAGCAACAACAACAGCAGCAAGAAGAAGAACAACAAGAAGAGGAACAATCTCCAGAAGAAGAATCTCCAAAGCCAGAATCCGAGAAAACTTCTTCTAGCAGTGATCCAAGCCATGAAGTAACTCTTGAAGAAACAACTGAGAGAATGGCTGAAGCAGACAAAAGCCAGAATTCTTTGAAAGCTTTTGAAAGCGAAGAACAGCCTTGTGTGGAACCTGCTAACAACAGCCGTCAAGCAATTATTGCATCCTTCTCTGAAGATGACGACGATGATGATGATGACGACGAGGAAGATGAGGAGGAAGATAGAGAGGAGGAGGAGGAAGCCCCCGCTGTAGAATCGGTAACATCTCCTCCTCCGCTTCCTGCAGCATCCATTGAATCTAATTGCCTTGATACATTGCCTGTCCAACAACAACCAAAACAGGAAGAATTACAGAACTCTTCTGCTGTTAAGAACCAAATCGATTCGGATGAAGAAGAAAAGGACGATGATGAGGATGATGATGATGACGAGGAGGATGATGATGATGATGACGACTCGAGCAAACTTGACAATGATGATTTGGTAGACCAACAACGTTGTCATAGACATTCTGATGATGAAGATGGTGATGGTGATGATGAGGGAGAGGATGATGACGACGATGATGAGGAAATTTCGAGTTCAGCCGAAGAAAATAATAACGATGATACTGCAACCAATAATAATAATGATAATAATAATAATGCTAGTAGTAGTAGCAGCAGCAGCAATCATTCCGACGCAGAACTTGAACCCTACACCCAAGCAGACCCGATCGTTAGCGACCTTGATGATAGTCCTGCTCCGCAGACGCCTGCCCCAGTCAGAAGTCCATCACCCGAAGATGACTCTCCCGTTTCATCCACACACTGCCCTTCTCCCTCGCCCCACCAGAAAAATCTAGATGTAGAAAACAATGGTGATGCTGATGAGAGTGATGACGAGAGTGAAGATGATGATGACGACGACGATGAAGAAGATGATGATGATGAGGGGGAACAAGAGAAGGAAGTTGAAGAAATTTCCCAAGAAAAGCCTAAAAGTCCTGTAACACCAATCAAACAACAAACTGATGATGAGGAGGAGGAGGAGGAAGAAGAAGACGAAGAAGAAGAGGAGGAAGTTGATGATTCCGAAGCTGAGGCTGAAGAGTCTCTTCCTCTGTCAGTGACGGCAACACAGTCTTCTTCTCCTGCTGCCGCTGAAGACAATTCCGGCATCAGAGATGATGAGTTATCGCACGATTCAATTGACGACGATAACAGTCCGGATGGTGATATTGCTAGTGATGATAATTTCCAAGACTTCAGCAGCGATAACAACACCGTGCAGGCTCCTCTGAACGGACGACAGAACTTTGAGGAGGTTCTTGCGAAAGAGCTACACAAAAACTTTGAACAAATTGAAAACAACTCGTCTGGGGAGCTGAACACTGAACAACTTCCGGCACAGCAAGAAAACCTGAGTATGAACAGTATAGAAGCCCCAGCCTCGGCATCCTCAGCATCGTCTCAAAACCAAAATTGCAACAACGTGAGTGGCGTATTTACGCCAACCCCAAACAGTACAATCAATAATGTCCCAAACACCAATCTTTCAAATGGTGGATTTGGAACCGTGGATATAGATGTCACTCAACTAGGGCTTGAATCCCCCACATCAATAAGCAGCAATGAAATGCCCGTTAGTTCTGTTGAAACAACACCCACTCCAAACTTTCCAGACTGTGCCCAAGTGCAGAGTTTTTGCCAAAACTCTGGGCCAGGACGTTTTATGGACACGGTCAACTCCCCACAGCCAGTTAGCAGCACTGGTTCCTACATGCCCCCCAACACCACAGTCAATTACTGTCCTTCTGTAACAACCTATACTGCTCCTTCAGTGCTCCTGCCACAGAATACACAACGGCTAAGCCACACGTCACCGCCCTGCAGTTTGCAGCATGCGCGACAGAGTCCAAACTATCAGACAAATGCAAGTTGCAGCCTTGCCAAACTACAGCAGTTGACTAATGGTATCATGGAAATTGTTCCTGAAAACACAATGACCCCTCCCCCAAATTTAACCCCACCCCCTGTGAATATGACTCCACCCCCGACTATGGTCCGAAATATGGCAACCCCTCCAATCCCCACCCTGCAACCACAGATGAACCAACAATATAAGCAATTCCAACGCCGGACATCTAACGTTCGCAAAAGTCCTAATGTGCCGAATGTGACAGTCAATCCAAATATGACATTCACGCCTAATGTGACAATTCCCCAATCTGGTATGATTGCCCGCTATAATGTCATTAATGGCTATCGCATGCAGCAACCTATGATCAACCCTAGTTACATCTCTAATCCCAGTTTCATCAACCAATCCCAATTGCCAGTACAAATGAGTGTCGTGAACATGCATGCAAACCAACCATTTCAACAACAGATCCCACCTTCACAAGCAAACAATCCCGTTTATACAACTTATGGTTACCTAAATGCAGGCCTCTCGGCGCCAACACTCAACATGAACATGAGGCGGTAGTAGTAGATACTACTTGGTTCTGTACATAGTCATTAAGTCCATGTCACTCAAGTGGTGTTGCAAAATAAAAACTCAGCCCAGTTGGCTTTCTCTTCCTTGCCCGCTCTGCTCTTGAGCAGTCTTGACTGCCAACTCTCTGGCTGCGTGTTGTTTGCATCCTTCGTTGTAAATATCATCCATTAAAGTGCACTCATAAACATTGTCATCATCAACAGCAACAATTGCAATCTGACAATTACCATTAAATGTACAGAAGGCAGAAGAAGCCTGTGAACACAATTTGTAAAGAAGGCTGAGTTATTGTCATTTTTGGTCAGACTTTATCCCTCTTAATCTGCCCCTCAAAATCACTTTTTGGGGGAAAATAAAAAAGTACAAAGAATCCTTGTAGTGTTTAAGTCAGATCTGATAGTTGGGAAGAATAAATAAATAAATAATAAAAACCAAAAAACACAAGTGACCTATGTATAATTTTGTGCTCGGGAAGGGGGTAGGGATTGTGTCCAGTATGTTGTGCTTGGACATCAATTGTGTCCAGTATGCTAGCCAGGAGGGCACTGATGTGTTGTGCTAGGCAGTCAGTATGTTATGCTTGGAAGTAGTGAACAGGATGTCTTTTGGAGACCGGCTCCAGTTTTTATTCTGAAACTGATATACCAGCTACAGATTGGCCATTTATTGTTACCAATGGTGTGATGTGTATTTTCTCACTAGATTCTTCTGTCTCCAGACTTGTACACTAACTGGACAGACCTCAGGCCAACTTGCTGTTACTGCATCTTTGTATTTCTTCTCTATTCCTTCCATTATGTACAGTTTCTATTTAATTTTTGTCTTTTGACTAGAGTCAGCAGTATATTTTTGATTATTCAAATCCTCCTACACACTTAACAGATTACAACGTGGTTGGCTTAGGAGGCTAATTCTTAAAATATATATTTCACTTGTATTTTTAATTTTTATTTATTCTTTTTTTAATTTTTTTTCTTTTTTTTTTTTTTCTCCACTTTGTTTCTTAAGTTTGCCATGATTTTGGAATCCTTCCAATCTATTGCTGCTTTGCTACCCTTGAATAGTGAACATAGGTTTGCTCATTAACCGAGGAGATGGAAAGAAAGGCTCTCGACATCTATCTTGAGCAAATGCTCCTCCTCTAGATCCATACTGTTAATGATTAACTGCACCAGCATGTAGAAGGTGTGCGCCTCCCCCCTTTTTTGTTTTCTTTAGACGCACACTTGGTGTATAATAACTAGGGTTGTGACAAGATTCTTTTTAAAATATGATTTATATTCTCTTGATATGCTCGAAAAATTCTTCAAGCATATGCTTTTTCTCGAAAATATTCTTTTTAAAAAAGAATATGCTTTTTTACTTGGGAATATTTTTTTAAAAAGAATGTTTTTATTTCTCGGGAATATTCTTCTTAAAAAACTATGCTTTTATTTCTTTTTATGTATGTTAAAATATTCTTTTTATATATAAAATGTTAAAAAAATATTCTTTTTTTGAAAAGAATATGATTTTGGTTCAAAGAATATTCTGTATGCAAATAATATGCTTACATAAAAAGAATCTTCTTGTCTCAGCTCTTTCTGGTCTTAGAGGTACAATGAAACAATGTGTAAATTTTAGGCTATCTCTAAGCATGCACATTACTGTATGGATGCTGTCTGGTGCATTAGAGACAGAGAGAGAAAACCAAAACCCCAAAACTATTTGAATCATTTTAAATCTTGTTGCCTTGTGTTAATAATAATAATCACTTAAGTTTTCTTCCCATAAATACCTTTCTTCTTTTTCTTCTCTTCCACATTTTTTTCACCTCTGCCTAAATTCCTTTATGATCCTTCTATTCTGCCTTTCCTTCAACTTTGGAGAAGGCTTTGCTGCACTCTTCAACACACACATTCCTTCCTCCCTTCCTTCCCTGAATTTGTCTTCTTAACAGTTAGCTTCACTGAGTGCCTTTTGATTCTAGAACCTCTCCAATTTGGATTCCACTTGTCATCATCTTCCATTCCTGTAATCAAATAGAAATTTGCTTCTCTCTCTCTCTCTCTCTCTCTCCCTCTCTCTCTCTCTCCCTCTCTCTCTCTGGGTGCATGCACACACACACACACACACACACACACATATATATATATATTGGCAGAGTTTCATCATTCATGCATGTTTTATTGAAGATGATCTTAATTCTTCTTTTCGTGATCTTTGAATTTTTTCTTGTTTTCTCACAAGATCTTTTGTAAGACCCCATTACAAAAGATCTTGTAAGACAACAAGAAAAAAATCAAAGATCACGAAAAGAAGAATTAAGATCATCTTCAATAAATCATGCATGAATTACATAAGCAACTTTGGTTGAATTTCTGAATTGGGGTGTCTTTGGGGGAGGAGAGCTTTTTTTTTTCTATTTTTGTTATTATTATTAATTATTATTTAAAAAAAATCAACTAGGTCAATGTTGAATTTGCTTGGACATATTCCCACTTATATGGGCAGTGAAATTGGAGCATTGGTAAAAGCTTGGGCTCTGGAATCGTAGTACGCAAGTTCAAATCCCAGTCAAAACCATTGCATTCACCTTAAAATGGCCTTGTGCCAAACTTGGTTGGTGCTGCTTAAGAAGTGAATATAAGTTTCACACTTCTAGAATCGAATTTAAATTTCTTACTAACCTAAAAATCGTTTGGAAAAGTATGAATCCAAACTTTCTTGATTACATCCAAGTATCTGGATTGGACCAAGTTGGCTGCAGATAAAAATCAAGATGCTGATGAAGAATGTCCTGTTGTTGACCTGTCATTTGCCAACTGTTTACTTAGCATTAAGGAAACAAGCTAAGCACAGGCCTTCTGTAACGCAACAGCAGATTGTATATGTCTCGTTGTGATCGGTACATACATGCGTGTAGACAGATGATCTATGTCGGCTGACAGGGTCGAGCTGGAATCTGAAAGGGCTCTACTTACTTTTTGGATGTTGTTTGGTCTGGTTGGCCTTTTCAAGTTTCCAGAAGAGGGAGTGGCTCCCTTCTGTCCATCTTCATGTTGTTCACCAAGAGTATTTAGCAACACAAAGACATTTTTGGTTTACCGTTTATTATGCCATGGCTTTCCAAGCGCTCGGTCAGCCCCACTACAAGTGGCGTTCATGTCTTAATAGGGTGACATCAACATCGGGATTGCCTGATCATCGACGAAAGTGACCAACATTCATACCATGCCCTATGTTGCTACACTTCCTTGTGAGCCTGTCATCAGAATTTCTTCTTAATGAAGCCTTCTAGATTTTGATTATAAAAACAAAGCCTGGTTTTGTAATTGACTCGCAATGACTTATTGAAGAGATACATTTAAATTTTAGAGCTTTATCATGAAACAAGTTCTTAGCTAAGAAAATTATAAATACTTAATCCAATTTGAAATCTCTATTCAAACTTTTGGGCCAGAAATTTCAAAACCAAATTAAGAATTCCACTTGCTACAGTGGGTAGGCAGTCAGACTTTGGAATCGTAATACGTTGATTTTTAATCCATCATTCCAATTTGTTCACATTTGAACTTGGGAAAGGTGTGAATTCCTCCACGTTCAGCTATGGATTAAATACTGCATATTGTGTTATTCAAACAAAAAAAAAATGAGTGGACAAAAAAGAATGTTTTTCAAAAAAAGATTTTTCTAGGCATTAAATATCCTAAAAGGTTGATATGTTGTGAAACATAACCAATTCATTTAGAATTCTTTTCTACCAGTCGTTCTGTTTGCACTCCTATTTTGGACTAATACCCTTGGGAAAAGTATGAATACCCACTTTCCCTTCGGCTATTGATTAAATAGTGCATCTGGTATTATTTTTAAAAAAAAACTGGGTGCAGTCAAAATGAATGTTTCTCACAAATGATTGTTCTCTGCCATTAAATGACCTAAAAAGGTTGATATGCCATAAAATAGAAAAAGAGATTTTCTTAATTATGTTTGAATAATAATAGATTTTCTTTTTATTATTATTATTATTATTATTATTTAAAAGAAAATTTAAGAAAAATGTTTTCTTTAGGACCATTTGTTTGTTTTATTTTGTTTTACATCATATCAACTTTTTTTAGATCATTGGTTCTTTATTTAAAAAAAAAGTCTCACCCCCCCCCCCAAAAAAAAAAAAATTTTTTTTTTTTTTTATTTTGTAATTTCACAAGGATTTCTTTTTCCAGCATTTAACCTAGTTAGTTAGCTGGACTGGATTTATATCAAGCCCCTTTCCCTATTTTCTTTCTTTCTCTCTTTTTTAATTTCTGTTATGTAGTTGTATTGTCGGTAATTACTGTCATTCCTTCTACGCCTAGCTGTTGTCATATTGACAACATGGGAAATTTTAGTCCAAATAACCTTGCTCAGTTTTCATATGTAAAAGTTTACTTGTTGGCACACACACACACACACACGTTATATATATATATATATTTATATATATATATATATGATTTTAAGTTTTGTGAATGAAAGCTGTGTGCAAGATGGTTTTGCAACTGGAGTGTCCTCTTCTGCTCACTGTAGAAAGGTGCTATACCAGGCTCCCAACACTCTTCCCCTCCTGTTAACAAATAAATTTTATATTTTGTGTTTCAAACAACACATCTATTATTTACTTCTGAATTATGAATTATCTGTGCTTGTATTGATCAAAACTGAAAAGCTTCCTTTTAAAACAACCAAAAAAAAAAAATCTTATCTGCATAGATTCTTATAGGTCTGTTATATAACAAAACTGCATTTTGGTTTGACTATACAGTGTTACCATGAGATGAGAAGAATTTAATTAGTTACATGACCACTGTCATATCTTTAAAAAAAACATTCTCAAAGCAATTACAGTGATACATCGAGATAAGAAATTAATTTGTTCCATGACTGTCGTATCACAAAAAAATCCAATCTCTAAGCCATTAACCAGAATATTCTAAAAATATATTTAAAATAACCTTAACTAAAAATTATATACCATATTGTAATTATACATTAAAGTCACCAATATGTGTATATTACAATGAATAAACATTAAAAAAGCAATAAAGTTGGGTTGTATTCACCAGCTGAGCGAGCGAGCGTTAATACAAAGTCAATTATTGTATTACAAGGCATAAATCTAGCCAAAATATTTGTCATATCTCAAGGTACCACTGTAGTTTCAAGCTCAATATTTCATTCTTGGCTACTTATGTTCAATATTACTAGCAGCAGCCAGTTTTTGTTTTTTTTGTTTTGAAGATTAATCCAGGGGTTCTCAACCAGGGTCCATATGAACCCTAGGAGTTCATGAAATATTTCTTTAGATTTTGAATAAAAAACAACTCAATATTTTTTCTTCAAAAATTTAATTTCTATAATAATTTTGGTTTAACATTTAAAAAAAAGCTTAGGTAGACATTTGAATGAATTTTCTAGATTTAAAAAACAATAAAAAACAAAAAAAAAAGTGATTTTGAGTATGTGACTCTTTTCCTATTATAGTGTCTGTCTGACCTACATCCTTTTTTATGAAAAATAGAATATTGTTTTAAGTAAATTATGAGAGAATCCATCAAGGGAAAACGGGTCGGGTTTAAAAAAAAAAAAGGTTGAGAACCCTTGGATTAATTCAAAGCTAAAGAATTATTAAAATGGTTAAAAGCAAAATATCACATTCAACTTTTTTCTAATCACTTCTCCTTATCCAATGCTTCAATTAATGGAAATTTTTTTTCAGAGTATGAACATAATAATTCTAGAAGTTTATTTCCAAAAACCAAAACTGTGCTTGGTTTTAAAACCAAAAGATTATTGTTATTTTTATTTGGACTATTGTCTCATCTATGATGTAAAATATTTTTCTCAAACTGTCAACAGATGAGGACAATGGTTTGAATAAAATTTATCCCAAAAGTTGACCCCCTAAAAATTGATATTTTGTTTCATTTTATAAATTATCGAATGTTTTCTTGTTCAGTCTCCTCTTTAAAAAAATATAAATTCAATGAAATTGCTTTCTCTATTTATCTAAAAATTAATGAAATGTCATATAGAACCTCTGCAAGAGAATTTTTCTTAAATGTACACAATTTTTGTAAAAAGTAACTATTTATTTTTCTCTCATTAAAATTAAAATGTTTAAGCTATTTCGGAATCCTTGGGATGAGGCTTGAAGATTTATACAAGTATTATTCGGACTGTTGTCCTCATCCTT
>JAUZSX010000027.1:486717-497221 GCA_034780655.1 Idiosepius hallami | reverse complement strand
TGGAACACATTCCTATCTAACATATATCAAAACAAGTTTGGTTTACAATTATTTTACTTTAAAATAGGATTTTAAGAAATGCATTTCTATAGTAAAATGCAGACTTACTGCAATAAAAACAATGTAGTAAGATACATTGATAATGTGTATTTTATTAAATATCTTATACATATTACCATAATGACAATTTTTTTTCTAATTTCTGATTGAGATCTTTAGTTGAAATTGAATGATGATTTCTTTTGGTGTTCACTAGGGTTGTGACAATATTCTTTTTAAAATATGCTTTATATTCTCTTGATATGCTCAAAATATTCTTCAAGCATATGCTTAAGAATATGCTTTTTTTTCTTGGGAATCTTTTTTTTTTTTTTTAAAGAATATGATTTTTGTTAAAAGTTTTTTATTTTTATTTTTTAAGAAGATTTTTTAACAAAAAACATATTTTAAAAATGTTAAAAGAATATTCTTTTTTAAAAAGATTGTCTTGTCTAAATATTTTCACATAAAATTCTATTTTGTCTATTTTTCTGGTTTATATATTTATTTTTTCCAAGCTTTTCTTTTTAAAGTATAAACATTAAAATTTGACAAAGAAATTAAATTCTCTAATAACTATTGATGAAAACTGTTTCAACTCCACTCTACTTTACTCGAGTGTACTTGATAAACCCTTTTCCTTAAGGAAATAAAAACACAGATCAAACATAATTACTAGCAGGTAAAAAAAAAGAAAAGAGTTAGGGCATGTACACTTTCAAGAAAAAAAAATGAACTGTATTTGTACTACTTGACAAATGATTATCATTTTTATAAAAAAAAAAAAAAAGAAAAGCCCCAAGGCTCTGAAGGCTTGTGAAAGATTTCTAATGACAGTAGCAGATTAACTGTGCATTGCTTGGCTGTAAAGTGTACTCAACAAGTTTGAACATTAATTCAGGTGTTGACCTGATTCAAGGAATTAAGTTGACTCAAATTAGAATATGAAATTCACAATAGTTTTTTTTTTTTTTTTTTTTTTTTTTAATGATGAATGAAATTTCATTTAGAATTTTCAACACCCCCTTATTTTTCACTTATGGTCCCCCCCCTTTTTTTTTAAGATAAATGATATTTGGAATTTTTAACCCTTCTTTTTTTTTCATTTATGGTCCTTTTTTTTTATGATATACCTTGGTGCGGCCTTTCATAACTATTAGGACTTGAAGATAAATTTTCTGTTTTTCCTTAATTATAAATTTTAATCCCAAAATTTTAATTGTCAAAGAAATTGAAAATCTGCCAAGCTAAATCATGAAAAATGTAAAAAAAAATAAGTGAAATAAACCAAATATGTTTGGCTAACAATGCCTGGATATCTTGAGAGAGACAGTAATTAATTTTGGTTTTTGTCCTCATTCAACTCTCTTGTTCAATTATAGTAATTATATAATTTTTTATATTGGTCACTAGCAATATTAAATAGTCATGCTCGGGAGCTTCCTTTGACCCCTTAACAGCTATTTTTCCAACTAAAAACCAAATCTAATCAGCAGTCCAAAACCCCATATATTAAATTTCAAGTCTCTAGATCGAAAATTGATAAAGTAGTTTAGGGGTGTGTAATCATGAAACTTTTTAACACTTCTTTCACTAGTAGAGACTATAAGAGTGTATAAACTTTTTATTTAAATTAGAACATTTTTTATATCAAGTTTTGATAAATATTGTTCATATTTACAGCCTACTTTGGGAAACCTTGCCTTAAGGTAAGTTTTAGTAGAGAATTTTTTTGACATGATGAGGCCAAATCCCTCCTTGATAGAATGTATTAGGTTGTCCCAAAAGTTTGAGTAAGTGTGTCAAAAATTCCTTTGATTTGAAGCCAGTCGAATGGTACTTTCACCAGATGGCCAAAAGTTTGCAAATTGATGGCTGAAATTTCAAAGTGTTTACAAACTTTTGGGACATGGCAGGGCTTTACATTGCGAGTATCGTGCGAGTTATTTTTCCAGTTGGTGACTAAAAATAAAAAATCGCTTATTTTGGCGCATTTTTTTTTTTTTTTTTTTTTCAAGGACAAGGACAAATCTTTTATTAGTGAATGAAAAATGTCCTTCAACTTATATTTTCTTAAAATAAAAGAGCAAAGACAATTATTAAAACAATTAAAAGTTAATAGTTATTTTTTTCTTTTTTTAAACAAGATTTTTTTAAAGAAGTATCTCTAAAACTATAATGAATTTGATCATGTGGTATCATTTCCCAAAACTCTGACAGTAATCAGGCTTCTTTTCAAGTTTCAAAAAAAAAACAAATAGAATTGGAATAACCTATGCATGCTGAATTTCCTACTAGAAATTTTGTCATCATAATAACTTGAAAATTAAACAAAACTTCACCTAAAATTATTGGTTTATTCATAACAGTGAAATAGCATTCATTACATCGGTTTGGCTAGTAACTTTTCTATTTGGTTAGTAAATTAAAATATTTAGATGTCAAGGGTCAACTAAAATTAAATTTGTCTCTAGAGCCTTGTCATGGGATTAATGTTTGGTTAGCATGAAATAACTAACATAAGTTCATAATAATAGAAATGAATGTTTCAACACACAAAATTAGTTTCCTTCTGCAATCTTTTTTGAATTTTTTTTATTTTTAACTAATTGGCGATAACTTATTTATAACCAGATCCTTTCCTTACATATTTCACTGCTCTACTGAAAAAAAAATTAGAAGAAAAACAGTTGTAGCATAAGTAACCTTCAGCAGGTGTTATTGTGCATGTATGTATTTAATGAAGATTATATACAACTAGCTTATAAATAGTTGAAGCTTAACAGGTGTTTTCATTAACTTGAATGTCAAGAACAGTTTTCTTCCTATAAAACACTTGTGCTTAGGTATAAGCTTTTAAATAATTATTATGTATTATATCTACTTGGTGAGCAAAGCCGTTTTTATGTGCTGAAAAGTCTAGTGATGCTCCTACTCGGGCTTTTTACATTTGGCGTCACCCTTCAACTAGTTGAGTTGCTCCCCCCGAGTTAACAAGCCCCATCTGCCCAAGACAGCTAAAGGTGAATGCAATGGTTTTTGACTGGGATTTGAACTTGCATACGAAGATTCCAGAGCCCAAGCATTTACAAATGCTCCAACTTTGCTGTCCTTTAATTTAATTTAATTAATGTATATTTATTTGGTGAGCACCAAGCCAAATTTGGCACAAGGCCATTTTTAAGTGCTCTAACCCGGGATTTTTGCATTCGGTGTTACCCTTCACCTAGATGAGCTGCTCTTCCGAGTTAACAAGCCCTATCTGCCAGAGGCAACTAAAGGTGAATGCAATGGTTTTGACTAAGATTTGAACTCGCATACAAAGAGTCCAGAGCCCAAGATTTTACCTATGCTCCACTGTTGCTGTATATGCCCGTTAAAAATAGTGGAATAACTTTTACAACAAATTTTACCTATTAATATTGCATTTTTTTTTTCCATATAAATTTCATATATTAACTAGAAGTATTGCCTGGCTACTAACGAAGCCTATAACATAGGAAAGCAGTTAATGCTTTTGTTAAACTAAATTGATTCCATGTGATTTTTTTAATACTAATTCAATATTGTAACTGACAAAAAATGTCAATCTCTGAGGATGGTCAAGGAGGAGTGAAAATATTTGGAAGTAAGCTAAGTTTATAAGTCAAAAAACAAGAAAAAGTTAAATTGAAAATATTAAAAACAAAAATTCTTTTGAATGAAACATATCTGAAAAATGATATTCTGTCTAAATATACTAAAACTTAAATACATCCTTGTTTAAAAGTCTTATCAAATAAAAACTTTTATTTAATCGTAGCTGGAGATAATCTGGAGATTCATACCTTTCCCAAGAGTATGTCCAATTATGAACGCAAATGGACCGATTAGGATTTAAACTTGCATATCACAATTCCGAAGCCTGACTGCCTACCAACTGTTCCAAGTGGACTTTCCCACTTTTTTTTTTTTTTTTTTCAAGAGGTTTCTAAAACATTAAATATTTGAAAACTATTTGTATGAATCTTTAAATTTGCTCCAGCCATGGATCAACTCATGCAAAATTGTTACTTATTATACTTTTTAGTTAATAGTAAGATTGGAAATAGTATCATAATGTTAGGCTATATCAAAATAGATTACTGTAATGAAATTTTATTTAAATCCTCAGAAGCAACGACAGTAACCACACAGTAAACTCTTTGATGTAAACAATAATACAAACAACAAAGTTATCATATTACAAACATAAAATATATATTCAGTTCAATCGTTAAATGAAGCAGTTACATCTAAACAGATCAACAAAGTTTTTGCCTTATGAAAATAAAACACAAACATCTTCCATCAACGCAACAGCTGACCATGGCTGGCATCCCGCTCTTCCCTATTTTGTCCTTCCACCCTAGTGTTGGCCCAGTGTAAATGTACCATCTCTATTTTCTTCTAAACCGACCACCGATACCATTAAATAAAAACAAACTACACTGGTGCCCCTCTATTCTTTTTCTGTCCTTCCTCCCTAGTGTCGGCCCAGTGTACGTACGCCATCTCTATTTTCTTCCGAACCGACCACCGATTACCATCAAATAAAAACAAACTACAATTAAATAAAATTTTGTTTAAAAATAGAATAATACAAGAAAAACATAAACACATTGAAATCTTTTAAGAATAGAATTTAGAAAAAAAAGAATATAAACACACATTAAATCACATGGAGAGCTTACTGAAAACAGAATAACAATTCTATTATAAATAAAAGAAAAAAAACATAAAAACACGTGGAGGCCTTAAAGAAATGCTTGACAATAAAAACAAATCTTTCATTAAAAATAAAACCAACATTATATTAAAAAAAAAAAAAAGATAGTCAAAAAAACTATGTGAATAACTTTATAATACCTGAAGAAGACCAAGGGATAATTCATTTGAAACCCAATGGAACAAATAAAGATAAAGACAATATTTCAGAAATACGTATAAAGTTAGTGTATATTGCAGAGCTCTACATTGCAAGTGAAACACTCTCATTTGCAAGTGATTTTTCTAAGTGGTGATTAAAAATATTAAAACACTTCTCTCTTAGTGGCTGTTTTTTTCACTGAACATCTTTAATATTGAGTGAAAATGTCTTTTCAATCATTATTGTTCTTATTATTATCATCATTAAAGAAACAATCTAAACAATAAAAGATTTAATAGGAGAGAAATTCTAACAATATAATCCATTTCTTTTTAAGAGGTTTAAAAAAACAAATTTTTATGCTGAAGAAAATGTAGTTCAAAGTGGAATGGATTAATTGTTTTAAAATAAGAAACTAGTTCTGAATTATTGGTTTCTTCATAACATGAGAGGGAAATAACATTTCATGGGTTTGGCTAGTAACATTTCTATTTGGTTAGTAAATGAAAATGTATATTTGTCAAAGATCAACAAAAATCAAATTTGTCTGTAGAGTCCTGTATTGTATCATTAACCCTTTAAACCTTATGAAAACCATATATCACCCTCCCTGGCAATCTTTAGGCAAAAGAAGACACACACACACACACACCAATATTTTGGCCTTAACTTTGGGCCCTGACTTTTCAAAACTACCAACGAGTCACTCGGAGTCGTTCTATTAAAGGACCATATTAGGGTCAAAATATCCATGTGTCTTTTTTGCCTCAACTTACTAAGGCCAATATATCGACCCTTTAGGGTCAAAAGGGTTAAAAACAGAACTCTGAAGAAAAAGAATGAAACTGATTCTCTGCATTGAATGACCAAAGAGTTTGATATGCTGTTTGATGAAGAAACCAAGTGAATCCAAATTTGCTGATGCTTTCTTTTCTGCTCTTCGTTTCAGCTCCTTCGAAGATGCCCAAGGAAAAGTATGAATCTCCTAATCCTCGGCGAAATTATAGTATCATGTCCCAAGAAGATATAGCATCTGGTAAAAAGTCAGAGTGGTATGAATTGGAGATTTCAGGTAAGGCTTTTTTTTTATCATTAATCTTACTAAATACAATCCCATTGATCAATCACCTGTTAGCACATTCAGGTGAGGAGAATATCTTGTTGTGACACAAGATCACAACTGTCGTACTTGCCAGCCAAAAGTACGGCCAAAACCTACCACTAACTTTTTTGGATGTTACTTTTCCTTCTTATTAATACAATCGCATTGATCTCTCTGCCTGAGGCAGCTAAAGTGAATGCAATTCTTTTTACTAGGATTTGAACTCTCATAAAACGATCTCAGAGCCTGAGCTCTTACCACTTTAGCTGCCTTGGGCGGATGGGGTTCATTAATGTGGGAGAGTAGCTCATCAGGGCAACACTGATTTCAACAGCCCTGTGGCCTCCCCCTTTGCCAGTCGTTGCAGGTTTGCCCCACTGGATATAGGCATTGGAGGTTCAGAGGGTTTCTGTCAGATACTGCACCAATAATAACCTGCGCTAGCAAGTTGGGTGCTAAGGTGGAATACTGAAGTCCTAACTAGTCATGGCCAAAGTCTGACTGACCATGATGATCTATTACCCTTTGTCGGGGTCCTTCTTCCAGTGACCCTTTCATAGGGCCATAACAGAACTGAAAGGACTTGTTTTTTTTTTTATTAATTTTAATTTAATAAAGACCTGCAAACTATTTATATGGCACCGTCGATCTCGAGAGATCATAGTCTCTGAGTCCTGAATCAGTTTGAGGGGCTACAGCTTGTGGTGTGACTTTGTAGGCCAATGCAGGAGCTGCAGGACCTGCCATAATTGCTGCAGATGTAGTAGTTAGCCACGGCCGGGATTGCAGCTTGTTTTGTGTTCTTCCCCTTGCGCTTCACATGCCAGCGTGTGGTTATTGTTCTTTCGGATACCTCAACCACAAGCTGTATTGCTGATCGCCAGCACGCATGATCTAAGGCAGACGTCTGAAACGATATAAATGCAATTATAGTTCTTATTTTTATTTTTGAGATGAGACTTCGAAATTTAGGAATTAACTTTATTATTTGAACTTTTGTCCTCATCTTAGTAGGTTTTTGATGTTTCTACACTATGTTTCAGCCTAGTGTCCTTCAGGCCATTCAATAGACAACTATGGAAGGCAGTGATTACTGAGGATTCGGTGACTAGACCCAACATTCCTATCTGAGGTTATGGTTAAAAACACCTGAAGACGGTCCGAGGGACACTAGGCCAAAACGTAGTGTAGAAACATCAAAAAACCTACTAAGATGAGGACAAAAATCCGAATAATTATTCCTAAATAGAAATGCAGTTTTCAACAATGAAAATCTTGCTGGATTGATTGATTAATTGACCTTTTTTTATAAAATAAACAAACCAATAAATAAAATGATATTTTTCAGTTGCTTTTAGAAACTGCCAATAGTTTTCTAGCCCTGACCTAATAGATTTCAAGTTCTGATTAACTACAATTACTAATACCAACTGTGATCACTAGGAGACAAAGCAGTCTTTTTAGAAACTTATCACTCTGCACTTTAACAAGCTTTTTCTCTTCATAATCTTCAGCTGCATAACGTCTAATATTATTTGATGGTTATTGGGTCAAAAATATTGTGGTTAATGTTTTGAATATTATTACACAACTGGTCTTCTTACTTTACTATTTAATTATTAAGTTGACCCAAACGTTTGTAAATACTTGCAAATTGTAATAACAAAAACCACAATAAAAATTATTCCTCGAAATAAAGACTATCATTTTCCTAGACTTTTCTGCCATCCATCTGCAACCTTTTGGACCTGATGAAAGTACCATTCACCAAGCTTCAAATCAAAGAATTATTGACTCACTTCCACAAATGTTTATGAACTTTTGGGACAACTTATATATAATAGGCTATCCCAAAAGCTCATAAACACTGGTCTTTATTTTGAGGAATAAATTTTGTTGCTTTTTTTATTACTTGGCAAATAAAATTTCAAAGTGTTTACAAACTTTACGGACAATTTAATATTAGTAAATTGATTTTCTCTCCCATTCAACAATTTCTAACTTAAATTATAAAAAAACTGATAATGATTGGCTTATTTTAACCTCTTTGAGACATTACTGATTTACTATTGTTTTGTTCTGGTAACAAATCCATTTCCAATGAGTGGTTGATAGGACTGGTGATTTCTCTCCTGGGGATAAGGGCCTTGTGTTGACTGTTGACCTTGCTTGTTTTGTAGGACCACAGAGAGTTCTAGGAGGGTGTGTGTATGCTAACCATACTGTACTATCTTTGGAATTCCCTCTTCTGGATATGGACAGTATATACAAGCTGGCTTTCCATAACCATTTTTTTAAAAGAATATTCTTTTTTAAAAAAGCATCTACTTTTTCTTAAAAGAATATTCTGTATGCAAAGAATATGCTAACATAAAAAGAATATTCTTGTCACAGCCCTAGTGATAATCCACTGGAGATGTTCTACCATGATTTTTTCCCATGACATCTTTTATGTTTAAAAATCATCAGCAGATATAATGAAGACCTTGTTCTGAACTTTAATCATGAATGGTTTTGTTTATCTAAATTTGTATAATGGAATTATACGTATTATTTACTGATTTACTTGGATTAATGCTATCCTCATTAATACTAATCCATTTCGATCATTGTTTCAATGGCTAAAAGTTATTTTTTTACCTGTTGGTCGAGATTTTCATACGTATATAAACACACACACACACACACTCAATATATTTGGGCAGAGAAGTTGGAGCGTTGGTAAAACCTCGAGCTCTGGAATCGTAGTATCCAAATTCAAATCCCAGTCAAAAACCATTGGATTCACCTTTAGTTGCCTCAGCCAGATGGGGTTTGTTTAACTCGGGTGTGCAGCTCATGTAGGTGAAGGGTAACTCCAAATGCAAAAAGCCCGGATAAGAGCACGTAAAAATGGCCTTGTGCCAAATTTAGGTTGGTGCTCACCAAGTAAATATAATATTGACGTGGCCCAGTGGATAGACAATCAGACTTCGGAACCGTACTACGCAGGTTCGAATCTAAGTTGTTCCGTCTACGTTAACATGTCGACTAATACCCTTGGGAAAGGTATGAAGCTCACTCTTCCCTCTAGCTATGGGTTAAATAGTGCAAGACCTCAACGACGGATGTGGCTGATGATGTCTACAATGACACAAAGGCACTGAAGGCGAATAAAGGCTTCAGCAGGGTATGGCCTCCAGTCGTCGTGGTTATCCATGCCATTGGAACAAGGCTCTTCTCTGACAAAGGGCCGTGTGATGACTACAGGTGCATCAGTCTCCCCACGTTAAAAAGACGTCACGCACAGGCGTCCTCCAGAAAGAAGGACAGTCATACTCGATTATGAGTGACCGCCGATGATGATGATTCTTATATTCCTTCGTTCATTTTTAAAGGGTTTTCTTTATTATGAATTTTTCATGGATATCGTTGCTTTGTTTTAATATGTTCTCCTTGATATTTTTAAACATAATAGATTTTTTAAGTGGTATGTTAACCCTTGTATTTCTTTTTCATGTTAATTTTAAATGATTTTGTTTTGAAAAAGCTAATTTTATGTTTAGGGTTTTTAGATACAATATCCTATCATAATTAGTATTATACAGACTTACACGGACTATAGATATATTATACATTTTAACATTATTATCAACATTTTGTAAAAATTTCATAGATTTTTTTTTAGTCTTTCCGTACATGTAAATAAATCTTAAACCGTCGGTAGAAACTTGCATGTGTATTAAATAATTTAAACCTTTTTATTTTAACATTATTATTAACATTTTTTGGATGACTTAAAATTTTTTGTAGGTTTTTTTTTTCCGTAAGTGTAAATAAAACTTAAACCGTTGGTAGAAATTTGTATGTGTATTGTTAAATAAATTAAACCTTTTTTATCGGAGGTAAAATTTCAAAATAGGTAGGAGGGCTAGATGATAATAATAATGATAATAATTAAAAATAGAATGGAATGTGTGTAATGTCATTCTAATTGGCCTCATCCATTCGACAGTTCGTAAGAGTCCTTATCTCTATAAATTCAGTCTTGGTGTCTTTTAGCGCTTACGAAGATTGATCAGCTCTGGTCATGTCAGCGTGATGAAGGGAGTGTGATGTTGTGAGACCCGAAACTCCCTAAGGATCCGCGTACATAAATATCACAAACGACACCCTCAAGTATATGCACACATAAATATCACTGACGACACCCTCAAGTATATGCGCATGTTTTAACATAATTACTTGGTGAGCACAAACCCAAGTTTGGCACAAGGCATAAATGAATAAATATATTATATATGTATTTGTTTCGATCCTGGTTAAAGGAGAACCTGAGGTTTACAGAACTGTAGAGACTAGGAGTGAACTTCGAAAAAAGGGTGACTACATATTGCAAAAAATATTATATAAGGGCAGCATCTTCTTTTAAATACAAACAATTTGATTAAAAAATAGAGATCATCTGTTTGGTTTTTATTTTATTTTTCTTTATT
>JAUZSX010000027.1:458000-479441 GCA_034780655.1 Idiosepius hallami | reverse complement strand
AAAGAACCGTTATATCGGTCCTGGCGACTTAAGGCAAGAGAAGACACACACACAATGATATTTCAACCTCCACCTTTGAATCCTGACTTAGCAATATTACCAAATAGTCACTCAGAGCCCTTTAAACCCTAAAGAACCGTTATATCGGTCCTGGCGACTTAAGGCAAGAGAAGACACACACACAATGATATTTCAACCTCCACCTTTAGACCCTGACTTAACTATATTACCATGTAGTCACTCAAAATGCCATGAGCCGTTCTATTAAAGAACCATATTCCGGTCGAAATGTCAGTGTGTCTTTTTTGCCCTTGGTTACTAAGGTCAATATATCAACCCTTTAGGGTCAAAAGAGTTAAATAAAGCTGGTGAATTTCTACTATTATACTTTTGGACCCTGAAAGTCCAATGTTGTTCAAGGTTTATTTTTATGCTCCATTTGTGCTCATTTTGATCTTTTTTTTTGTTTGTTTTTTAATTCTAACATCTATTTTTTCTTTCTAAGAAAATTGCCATAGTTTTTTGAGAGACAAAAAATATTTTAGCAAACGATGGTTATGTTTACACCTCAATGGCTAACATAACACCCACGCAGCAGACCTGCAACAGTCCTATTTGTTTTTATCGTGACTTAGCCTACCATGGCTTAAAGATGCCCATTTACCATTTAGGCTAGCTATCCATGGAAGCTTTTCAACGTGTTATTTTCATTACTTAGGAACAATCTAGTTATTTTAGTTATTTATATATTTCCCATCTTCATCTAACAATATTATATTTGCTTGGTGAGCACCAATACAAGTTTGGCACAAGGCGATTTTACACGTGCTCTTACCCAAGCTTTTTACATTCTGTGTTACTCTTCACCTAGATGAGCTACTCTCCCGAGTTAACGAGCCCCATCTGCCCAAGGCAGCTAAAGGTGAATGCAATGGTTTTGACTGGGATTTGAACCTGTGTACTACAATTCCAGAGCCCAAGCTTTTACCAATGCTCCAACTTTGCTGCCCATCTAATGGATGTTCAATGAACTGAAAAGAAAAATAAAGAAATATGAAAAAATATCTTTTTCTCATTGATTCAGATTTCTTTACTATTCTTAGCAGACCTCATGCAATCAAGTGTGGCATCAGGTTCTTAGATCTGTTGATTCGATTTTTTTTTTTTTTTTTTCTGAAGCACTTTTTAACCATGTAGGGTTGTGACTATGACATCTCAAGTTTTTTTAAAATTGCATTCATTCTTATTATTTTTATTTATTTAATTTTTTTTTTAAATCTTATTTTTATCCGAAAACATTTGAATTAAATTTAAATAGACTTCCTTCAGCTTCTTTTTCTGTCATTGTAATCAGAACTTATGATTAATGAAACAATTTTGTTAGATATCAAGATTTAAACCAGCTTTTATATTTCTATACACAGTCTATAATTCTGTATTATACGCACTACTTTTTTCTCACTCTCTCACCTTTTTCTTTTTCTCATAAAATAAAAACTATTAGTAATAGATTTGAAAAAAATGGTGGGAACTTAGTTACCCACTTAATAGTATTTACTTTAATTCATTGATCTTATATTTCTTATGTTAACCATTATAATTTTGAATTTAAGATATTTATTGAAATAACTGATACTGAACTAACTTTTTTCTTTTTTTTTTTTTTGTTTTAAGATTATATTCATTCAATTAAAAAAATCCAAGAAAATGGTAATTTACAGAAAAGTTAATTTATTTTACATCCAAAAAGTTTTCTCTTTCTTAAACCAAATATTAAAAAAACAAACTATCAGTTTTGATTTTCCTTCTTCTTCATCCTATACTTTTTGTGTGTGTTTGGTATTCTTGTAAAATTTTAATCTACTGTAGAATTACCCTTACCCAGAATCTCAGTTTAAAATTCTAGAATTAACTTTTACCAGTAACACCGGGGCAGTCGATGGGGCTCAGTGGATAGGCAATTGGACTTTGGAACTGTAGTATGCGAGTTTGAATCCAAGTTATCCCGTCAACGTTGATATGTCGACTAATACCCTTGGGAAAGATATGAACCCCTCAGTGGCGTGCGTGCGTCCATCCGAAGGATTGCCAGAAAGACGTCCATTACTTTTTTCTTAAATTTTGGCACAAGTTGTATTTTTATATCTAGTTATTTTTAATGTAATTTGGTAAGCATTTAACTGTTTTCGGTGTTTTTGAAAATTATTTCCCTTTGTGTTTGTAAGTACTGAATATTGAATTGTTGTGTTGTTTTTTTTTTTTTTGCAGGTCCTGTACGGAATTTATGTCCGAAATTATGGACATTAAAGCATTTAACATCACTTTACCTCAACGACAATAATTTGTTTCGTATCCCGCCTGATATTGCCAAACTCACAAATCTTACATATCTGGATTTGTCATGCAATAAACTACGTAGTCTACCATCAGAACTGGGCGACCTCTCACTCATGCGTGAGCTTTTGCTGAACAATAATTTCCTTCGCAATTTGCCTTTTGAGTTGGGGAAGCTGTTCCAACTGCAGACCCTTGGTAAGTATCTCTTTTTTTGGTCCCCCCGCCCCTGATTTATTGGAGAGGGACCATTGTTTTCAGTGGCGTATGTCCAGACTATTGCTGGATAACCATCCATTACTTTTTTCTGAAATTTTGCCACGGGTATTTTTATACCTAGATGTGAGTATAAAAAAATTCTTGTTGCGTCCCTAGGAGCATAAAATCTGTCAAAAACACCTTCAAAATGGCCAAAAATGAGAGTTTTTGCCCCCGTAACTTTTGATCCATCAATTAGAATTTTCTGAAACTTGGCCAAAATGTGGAAGAAATTGTTCCAAATGTAAATTTAGTATTTCTGAATGTGAAAAAATTCTGGTTCATGTCTCTTTGGAAGTTCTGGAAGATAAAAACAACCTCGTTTCGGTGCTATTTAACAAAATAAAATCTACAACCAGTTTTTCTATTAGATTAACATAAGACTAAAGTTGCTTAAAAGAAATACAATAAAACTCTTCTCCTTTTAGAAGTATTGACTTTTGGCAACAGTTGTTCTACACTCAGGTGTGTCCAATATTGTAAGAGTAGCAGGAAGAGTTAGGACTCTTGAAGCTAAAATGAATTTGGATTAGTTTTTGACCTCCTTTTTTATGCCAGAGTTTGAACAAAAATAGTTTCAGAAATCTTTGATGGTAATCACAGTGTACGGTCTTTTCATCACCCAACGATTCATCACGGTCTATTCATCGCTAGACTTTTCATCACATGATTTTTTTCATCACGTTAACAATTCATCACTCCTAGCCTTTTCATCACTTGGACTATTTCATCATGTTGTCAATTCATCACTCCTAGCCTTTACATCACTTTGACTTTTTTTTTAAATTTAACTTCTGTAATGTTTTCTAAAATTAAGTTAAAATAACCCGAATATTCATCACTAGACTTTTCATCACGTGATTTTTTTCTAAGTGTTGACAATTTGTCACTCCGAGCCTTTTCATTTCTTGGACTTCTCATCACTTGGACTTTTTTTTTTTAATTTAAGTTCTGTAATGTTTGCTAAAATTAAGTTAAAATGAAACTATTCGGAGAAGTTTGTTTAGATTTTTTTAAATAGAAAATAAATCAATTTAAATATTTTTTTATTGTTTATTTTTTTTAAATTTGATAAGTGGATGATATTCACTTTATAAATTTTAATAATCTCTCAAAAAATGACCCCAAAATTATCGAAGGGGCTAAAAATTTAATGTGATAAAAATATAATTACATAATTAACATTATTACATGAATACATGTAATTTCTTTTCTTTGGAGAGATGAAATTTATCGATGTCCAGGTGATGAATTGTCCACGTGATGAATAAAGTGTGATGAATCGTTGGGTGATGAAAAATCAGCAAACCGTTAATCACAGATTTCAAAGACTTTAGTATTATAAAGAGAGAAAAGGGATTTCCTTTTTGTATTTGTTTGCTTTAAAAGGTCAACCAATTAATATTGGTATAATAATCAATCTATAATTATTTATATGAAAAATAGATCTTTTTAATTTCCAAGAATAAAACTAATGTTTTGCTAAATCTGTCATCATTCAAAGAATTAGATTTTCAAAGAAATAAAAATCTCTTCATGTCAAAATAATAATAATTTAGAAAAGCAAATGGCTTTTTGTTTTTTAAAAAAGCAAAATAAAATTTTCAAAAGTGTGAGAATGTTATTTTCTTTCTATTCTCATGCATCCAAAAAAGCACTAAATGACCTTGTTTAAACATTTCAATAGCAATCTTCAACTTTAGATATAACCAAAATGTTTTGTCTAGTTTTCCAAATTTTCATTTTAAGCACCAATTTTGATCTATGCTAGACAAAACACAACTACTAGACCTGACAAAATCTTTATGCTTTAGAGCTGACCTCAATTTCTAAAAAAAAAACAAAAAAAAAAACAATTGTTTACTACTCATAGATGATTCTCAATTACTTGGTTTGATGGTATACCAGCCTTCATTGGCTATAGATATCAGAACCAACTTCAACTTCAACAGAGTAATAATCCTCCTGATTGACTTTCTTATACAGCAACTGTTGAGTCTTTTAACTTTGATCCTTTAGCAGCTAAATTTCCAAATAAAAACAGTTTAAAAGTCTTTCCCAGGTCTGAATACCTTAAATAAAAAATTTCAAATCTTAAGACCCAAAATTGACAGAGGAGTTTGGTGAAGACACACATTTTCACTTATATATTTTTAAAGATTGGCAAAAAAAAGTTTTATTTAATTCTGATTTATTAAAATCAATTTTAAAAAAACAATCAGTCAACTTGTTTCAATTACTGTGTCTGCATGTAACGTCAGCTTTGGCTTTGAATGCCATGTAGTTTCTTGATTTTTTTAAAGTTTTTATACATTAAAGACTAATAACAACAAAAATGCCTTTGAATGTGTATGGAAAACAAAGATCTATCTCTATGAAGGTCATTTATTGATTCTACTTATAGATCTACTCCTCTTAGTGGGATAAGAACTTCACATTTATTATCCTGTCTAATCCCCTCTATAATTCCTGTTAATGTTGTCCTGTGTCAAGGATATCCTTTTTCTTGACTTAATTTCAAATCCTAGATCATACTCTGTACTAAACCTGAGTTCTAGGTCAAACTATTTATTCATCTTTAAAGGATTATGTTTCAACAATCTGAACTAAATTAACCAGTATTGATAAAATCAATTCATGAATATTGAATGTAATTTTCTTTTTAATTATTAATGTTTTGAATATAGTAATAACTAGAACTGTGACAAGAATATTCTTTGTAAAATATGCTTTATAGTCTCTTGATATGCTTGAAATATTATTCAAGCATATGCTTAAGAATATGCTTTTTGTTTTTTTAAGAATATGCTTTTGACAAAAAGCATATTTTCAAAAGATATTCTTTTTTAAAAAGAATATACTTTTTGTTAAAAGGATATTCTTTTTTAAAAAGAATATACGTTTTGTTAAAAGGATATTCTTTTTTAAAAAGAATATACGTTTTGTTAAAAGGATATTCTTTTTTTAAAAAGAATATGCTTTTAGTTAAAAGAATATTCTGTTTGCAAAGAATATGCTTGCATAAAATGAATATTCTTGTTTACAACCTTAGTAATAAGTTTCCTTTGAATTGCAATCCTACCAATTTAACATCATTGAAAAGCTGATCAGTTATAGGATTTAAATCAGGGGTCCATGAAGAAAACCAACTCAACATAGTATTTATTATTTAAAATTTGATTTCTACTGTAATTTTGGTTTATCATAATTGTTATAGAATACTTTATTTGCATTAAATTTGTTTTCATGTAAAATTAAAGATTAATATATATTATTTCTTTGTTTATTAAAATCTCAAAAACTATATTAGTGAAAAATAATGATCAATAGATATGAAGGGGTCCACTAAGAAAAAAATGAAAGGGAAAAAACGGGTAAATAAAAAGGTTGAGAACCTTGTTTTTCCCCTGGTCAATTTTGCATATTCCCACTTTCTTTATTCTTTATTTCCAGTTATTTAGACAAACCAATTCAAATGTTAAGGACATAAGGAAATTATACCTATTGTTACGAATTTGAGAATTGTTTATACAGCTAGTTACGATTCATACCAAAAATGATAGTAAAAGAACTAAAGACAATAAGTATAGAATCCTTTTATTTATTTATTTATTTATTTATATATATTTATTTATCAAGCATAGACATGGAGTCAATGACCTTCGGTGACCGTCAGTTTCTCTGCGTGGTCATCAGACTGACGACCGCGCAGGCGAGAAACTGACAGTCACTGATGGCCGTTGACTCCATGTATACACTTAATATACACGCTCTATCACTGATATTGAGCACTCTAACTATAAATTTAAGCAATCTTACTACACAGATTAATTAATATATATGTATTTTTTTTTTTTTGTCCTTTAGGATTGCAAGGAAATCCACTGACACCTGATATTTTAAATCTTTACAATGAACCAAATGGGACCCAAAAACTTCTCAGTTATATGCTGGATCATCTTGCTCGTGAGTATAACTTTTATTTGATTTTTTTTTTATCATCTATGATTTCATTGCATGGCGTGAGTTATTTTCTCCCCACTTTTTTTTTTGCCCTAATCATTTTAGTTTTTCAAATGGAAATACCCTGAGAACTAAAACTATTCCCTATAGAACTCAAAATTAATTAGAACTCAATAATTGATATTTTACGTTAAAAATATTTTGTATTTTCAAAACTTCTGTTTAATAGATGCCATTTCAGTTTAATACAATTTTCCCCGATTGGTAATAACTAAAGCTGTGACAATATTCTTTTTAAAATATGCTTTATGCCAGAAATATTCTTCAAGCATATCTTAAGAATAGGCTTTTTTTTCTCTGGAATATTCTTTTTAAAAAAGATTATGCTTTTATTTCCTAGGAATATTTTTTTAAGGAATATATTTTCTGATAAAAGCATATTCTTTATATTTTTTAAAGAATATGTTTTTAACGAAAAGCATATTTTAAAAAAGTTAAAAACATATTCTTTTTTTTTTTAAATATACTTTTAACAAAAAGCATTTAAATAAATAAAAAAATATCCTTTTTATTAAAAGCATATTTAAAAATAAAAAAAAAATATGGTTTCTGTCAAAAGCATATTCTTTCATTTTTGTTAAAAAAAATCTTCCTTTCTTGTTCAAAAACTCTTAAACCTCAAATAAACAACGCGGAAGTATTCCTTTGAATCCTGAAAAGCCAATATATCAGCCTTGACAACCTAGCAAAAAAAAAAAGGCAACTTTGCTGATATTTTAGACTTGTAGTTCTCTCTAATAGAATTAACCTAATAGGTAATTTTGCTTAATACATATCTTTTTCACAAGTTACCACTTTTTATATCAGGGTCCAAAAAGTTAAGATTATTTCCCATTTGGTTAATATACATTATACAGATTTAGATTTAAGTGGGAGAATTTAACCAGTTAGAATTTATAAAATCTCACAAAGGCTAGAATGTGAAGTCTTTCAGTGCAATGTTTTGTTATTGTTTTTTTTTTTGTCTTGTTTTTTTGTTTTGTTTTTTGTTTTATTTGTTTTGTTATTTTTTTGTTTTTGCTTTAGTATAATTATTATAGTGAAGAAAATTGAGATGAAGAACAAAAAAAAAAATCCTTTATTAATTTCCTTTTGAGGACTGTTGTCCTCATTTTACATAGTTGTTGTTTTTCACTACGATCCTACCAACTTATCCACCGACCTTCGTCAGGTGAATAACAGTGACAGCAGCAATTAATGAATAGATTAAAAAGCCTCATCTCAAAGAGTTCCCAAAATAAATACAAAAAATCCTTAATCTAATTTGGATCACAAAAGAGATACTTTTCATATATTTTGTTAATATCTTTTAATAAAATTTCAATTTCACAAATAGATAAACCAAATAATCACTTAAACATTAAATGATAACCATAAAGTGGTTGATATGCTGGTAAAATAAACCAACAAACCAATCAATCAATTACAAGTAGAAAGAGTCCAATTAGGATTTAGTCTATTATTTAAAATTCTTACTGTGAGAATTTTATTTTTAGAAATATTTTTACAAATAACTTTTAATCCTAAATAAAAAATTTTTTAAATCCAAAAACCTAATTTATTTTTGCAACTTAGTATTCATCTTAGAAAATAGTTTAAAACAAGAATTCCAAAAATTTAAAGCTATTTATCTTTTTATTTTTATTTTACAGACTGCTGTCTTCATCCTTATAGTTGATGAGGACAACAGTCCACAAAAATAAATACACAGATTATGAAGCCTCATCTCAAAGTACTCGCCAAAAAATAGATAACTATTTTATCTCTTATCAAAGTTAATATGATTTTTTTTGGTATTTATGTCGAAGACCAGTGCATTTTTGAGTTGTGTAAAAAATGGAATGGATAAAGGGCAGATAACCGGCAATCGAATTACCCAAAAGACAAAATAATATAAATTTAAACCATAGAGGGGGGGGGCTATTTTTTTGCACAGAGTTCCATAAAAATAAATTTAAAAAATAAATGTTTTTTTAAATAAGCATTTTTTAAACGATAGAAGGGTGGATTAAGAAAGTCTAGCTCCATAAAAATATTTTGAGGACTTTTTGAAATTTTGAACACTAACCACATTAACAGCTAGAAGTGGTGTGGTGGATGGTGTGTTCACTGTCACTTTTGAACAAAAACCAACAGGGTTAGGGTAACCCTTCGCTAAATGTCGCTATTACCGCAAAATATGTATAATTACAAAGTCTGCAGTTTTCCATTTTTCCAATTACTTTTTTATTTATATCGATGAATTAATTACCTTTTTTCATCGTTAAGCATTCACGAAGAACCCTAACCCAAATCTCCCCTTCTATCGTTTAAAAAAAAGTCTATATTATTTCATATTTTGGTTAATTCGAATGCCAATTATCTGCCCTTAACCATTCCATTTTTTACACAACCCAAAACGCGTTGATCTTCGACATATTTACCTCTTTCTTTTTTTTTTTCTTTGAAATGTTAGTTGATCTAGAGATTTAAGAGAAGGATCATCTCTAATCCGTTAGTTTGATTCAATGAGAAACTCTTAAAGTCAGTTGAATCTCTGGACATTATTATCGACACGATTCTTGAGCCACTTTCTGAATTGTCCTTCAAGAATCTTTTGCTCTTGTCTCTTCCACTGTCTCTTCTTCTTCCACTGTGTTGGCTAGGTTATTATTTTTTACCCCCATTAGAAATGAGGACAAAGGACCAATGCCAGTATCAGTACGATGGCCAAGCAGGTAAAATATTGGAGGAGTTCAGCATTATTACTAATACAAACAAAGCAGCATGTAAGTTTTTCCTCTTCAGTCTTTCTGCACGATGCTCTCTACTAAAATGCTTTCCATTTTTTTCTAACTTCTAACCAGATCAAAAGGGGGCTTTAGGGCTCCAGCCTCCTTCTGCTTAATCAGATCAAAAGGCTTTTAGGGTTCCAGCCTATTCTTCTTCTATCTAGATCAAAGGGCTTAATGGGCTCCAGCCTCCTCTTCTGCTTATCCAGATCAGAGGGGGCTTTTAGGGCTCCAGCCTCCTTTTCTGCGAATCCAAATCAGAGGGGGCTTTTAGAGCTCCAGCCTCCTTTTCTGCAAATCCAAATCAGAGGGGGCTTTTAGGGCTCCAGCCTCCTCTTCTGTTTAACAAGATCAAAGGGCTTTTAGGGCTCCAGCCTCCTCTTCTGCGAATCCAAATCAGAGGGGGCTTTTAGGGCTCCAGCCACCTCTTCTGCTTATTCAGATCAGAGGGGGCTTTAGGGCTCCAGCCTCCTTCTGCTTTGCTTAATGAACAATCCATGAAAAGGACTCAAATCAGTGCTGCAAAAACGTCTTTGTATTCAACTGACCTTTCGGTTTACTTATCTACAGTTTATCATCAAGCTGGTTTTACTTACTCATTAGAATTTTAATTCTAGGTTTCCATATAAAGATCTTTAATCATTAGCATCAAATGGTGTTTGTACCACTATTATTTGGACTGTTGTCCTCATCCTTATCATTGCTATATTTACCATTGTTGGATTGTATCATGTCCGTACCGATTAGATATGATTTTTCAGAATCCTTGGGATGAGGCTTGAACATTTGTACAACTATCATTGCTATATACACTGGAGGCTCAGTGAATATAGCAATGATAGGGATAAGATACACCAGTCGGAATAATAGTTGTACAAATCTTCAAGCCTCATCCCAAGGATTCTGAAAACCAAACAGTGTTTCTTCATCGAGCTAAACATCTATACCAGTGGTTTTCAAAGTGGGCGGTACTGCCCCTTGGAGGGGGTAGCAATATGAACTTTCAGAGGGGGCACTGCCGAGTAAGTCAGATGGGGTGTGGGCATTAAAATTGTGAAAAGGGGCTTAGAGCAATTACATTAAAATGTGATTTTGGTAAATAAACTTGACGGTTTAATTAAGCATTCCCCAGTTGCTGCAACTAGACGTGCTTGTATACTTCACCCATTTATTCTCCTAGATGTGCCATCTATAAGGTGTTTGTTGGAAGGGGGGGTGCGAGTATTTTTGTCTAGCAGTGAAGGGGGTGCTGGCAAAAAAAGGTTTGAAAACCACTGATCTATACAGTCAGAATTTACTTTAAATAAAAGCATATCCATCGCTTGATTCTATCTTGGTTTTGATAAGGAAATTTTATCTCATTTTTAAATCTGTTTAACATTATTATTTTTTTGTTTATTACTTTTATTATTATTTTTATTATAGATCTAAAACCAGTTTTGTTATAGAATCTAATTTTGATTTATTAATGTTTTTTTTTAATTTTAAAAGATAAAGTTAGGAAATATTGTAATTAAATTTCATACATAAAAGTTTATTATGCACATATATAAATGTGTACATTGTTGAAACAGGTCTTGTTGATGTGTTCAATTGATCCTTTTTTAAAAGAATCCTTTCTAATTTTCGGATGTTTTGTCTAACATCTGCCCTGTAGTCCTTTAGGGACTCTACGTGTTTTCTAACTGCCCGAGATAACCTCCCCACTTGTATATAACCTCACAAACACGTCCCCCTCAGCCCCCTTAAGATGGACCGAGATTGGTCCAAAAGCGCTCAGGCAGTTAGAAAACATGTAGAGTCCCAAAAGGACTACACGGCGGATGTTAGACACATCTGAAAATTAGAAAGGATTCTTTTGAAAGAGGATTGATTGAACACATCATTGATGTTTAATGAAACCTGTTTCGATGACTCGCTGCCAAAATACACACATTTTAAATGTGTTCATATATATATATATATAAATGAATATTTGAAAAATGGATTAGAACCCAACTCTATAGCAGTTTGAATATTGGTATTCGTTTTACAGTCTTTTTATTTTATTTTATCTATTTATTGTTTTTTTTTTTTGTCTTTTTTAAAGAATGGGTTGGATTATACAATTTTTTTTCATTAATCAAAATGTTCAGACTATTGTCCTCCTATTTATTCCCATTAATAATGATGTGCTATAAAACTGAAACCAAACCAAACCAAAGCAAATGTATAGGGATTATAAAGAAATTAAATCCTCTTTTTAAAAAAACTTCAGGCCAATAAAATATTTTCTTATTTCTATTCATTCTTAGGAAACCTTTGAAACTTCTATATTTTGTTACACACACACACACACACATTTTGTATTGATTTTTGAGATACTAGTTCTGGAGAAACTATTCAATAGCCAGAAATTCCTTATAGTCAAGAAAAAAACATTTAGTTTTGTTTTATTGTCTTTAACTTTAATCTATGTTATCTAGTATTTAATTGAAGTTCAATTTGAATGTTTGATGTACTTGGTAGAATTTCCTTCCTTATACATGTTTTGTATAAGAGAACTTTAAGCCTCTTTTTTTATGATTTTTATTTGTTACACAGATTCCTAAACCCTAAGAAAAAGACCCTTGTTTGTAAACAATCAAAATATAGAAAAGAAAATCCGAAAAAAAGAAAAAGTTATCTTTTAACAAAACCTAACAAACAAGAATAATGAATCCATCTTTTCAGTTTTTCTCTCATTCAATGTTTTGTGTTAGAAATTTTTGTTTGATCTAAAAAAAAAAAAGCAATTAAGTAATTTTAAGATAATTCTACTCTTTGATTGAGCTGTCTCCTTTAAATAGAAACTTCATTAAATTCATTTGTTTTAATGATTTTTAGAGAGAGAAAGAGAGATGTTATGTGTAATCAAGGTAAATTATCTTGATTACACATGCTCCCCCCTCTCTCTCTCCCTCTCTCTTTCTCTCCAAAAAATCATTAAAACAAATGAGTTTAAAAACTATATTTCTTTCAAGGGTAATTAGCAAAATGTTAGGTTATTTTTCTAATTAATTTTTGAAGGTATTCTATCATTACTAATCCTTGACTCCTTAAACTATCATCATCATTCTTTTTATTATTCATCTTAACTTTTTAACTCTATTGCTAAATTAGCTGGGCAAGACTAATGTCATATGATCATACAGTGAACATTTGATAACAATTGTGTTTTTGAAATATTAGGTTGTCCCAAAAGTTTATAAATATTTTGAAATTTTACTTGCCAATAACACAAACAACAAGAATTATTCCTAATCATTTTCCAAGACTTTTTGTCTTCGATCTGCAAAGTCAAAGTACCATTCAGCCAGCTTTGAATCAAAGAATTTTTTTACATGCTTCCTTGAACTTTTAGGACAACCTAATAATTTATATAACCAAAAATATTTGATTTGTTTTTTAACATCTTATGAATAAAGAACAAGGTAGAAACTAACCTTTCACCATAACTTTACTAATTCAGTTTTGAATCTGTATTAATTATATAACCCCTTTTAAAAGAAAAAAAAATGTTGGTCAGGTTTGTCTAAGATTGAGGATCTGTGTGCAAAATGGGTTCATCTATTTCAAGAATAGTCGATCTAAAACCAGGTTTCCTGACTTTTCTCAGCAAATGCCCCCCTAAAACACTCAGATACCTACTACCACCCCATTCCTACATGCATCATAAAATAACAATGTTAGTAGTACTGGTAGTACTTAATTAAAGTGAAAATAAATAATTGAATATTCATATAGTTTAATCAACAAAATTCTACACTGTCGATCGAATTGGAACAGGAACAAACAGCTATAAATCAAGTGGATCAATTAGTATATCACACCATTACTAATACAGTAAAATTATCTTCACTTCTTCGTGTCACATTGTAATTCAATTCTTGCAAATGAACTTTTTGTTCTTCTATTTTACACATAATGTTACTGGAAACTCTCAATCTTTCATCGCTCCCTAAAGGATCTCAGGGACCTCCTATACGATAAATTTGGCCACCGCCCACCTGAAGTCTCGAAATGTCCCCTGGTGGGTCGTACAGACCCTGTTGGGAAACCCTGATCTAAAACAATACAATTCAATAGAATAATTAAATAATGAATCCAGTGCACCACTAAAATTAAAGACAGACAAGACCAAAAAAAAAAAACTGTTATTTTGTAACCATTTCTTTGGTTCTTCCTTTCTTTTTTTTTTTTTTTCTGAAACTCAAGACAAAATGAAAAAAATTTGATTCTTCAAAATTTAACTTAAATAAAAAAAGAATCATTCATTTTGACAATCAATGATAATAAAGATAATAAGACCTGAAAGGAAGACTGCAGGACATTAGAATCAATGGAAACATAAATAAAAATCTCACAGACCGCTGCACTCACAAGGAAAATTCATTTATTTAATAACACACAGGAAATTCAAAGTTTTGACACAGACTACATAAATAAAAGACCTCAGTTTTTACTTCGGGTTTTTTTCTCCTCTTTGAAGCCTGTCTTAACAAACACTACGTGTGCATTTATCCCAGTGATTTAACCCTGCCCCCAGATACTAACCTGGGTTGGTTAGTTGCTAGTTATTTGGTTTTACATGTCTCAATGCAAAGTATGCTATATATATATATATATTTAGCAAAGTTGTAGCATTGGTAAAAGCTCGGGCTCTTGAATAGTAGTACGAGAGTTCAAATCCCAATCAAAACCATTGCATTCAACTTTGAGTAGATAGGGCTTGTTAGTTCAGGAGAGCAGCTCATCTAGATGAAAGGTAACACCAAATGTAAAAAGCCCGAGTAAGAGCTCGTAAAAAAAGGCCTTGTGCCAAACTTGGGTTGGTGCTCAACAAGTAAATATAGTGTGTATATATATATATATATATATAATTTATTTTTGAAGTGTAATTTCTCCAATGTAAGAAGTATATTACATGGAGTTTTATTTAAAATTCAATTCAATTTCAAGTCGACCATGAACCTCATCAACTGATTTCACAAGAAACTCTTGCAGGGTTGAACTCATAACTTCACACATTCTCCCTTCAAGTTCTTTGAAATTTCTTGTGTTGGTTGAATAGACTTGTTCTTTCAATCAACTCTCTTATATAATATACGCACAAAAATTTAGAAACATATAGCATTTGAATTAAAAGTATTTTAAAATGATAATACTTTTGGATCCACCTGTATATTACAAAGGACTGAGATACTAAATCCCAATAATCAGTTTTTATTGCTCTTTACAATTGCTTTTATTCTCTTTTTATAAAAGGTCAAAATAACATAAACAAATATTTGACATTTTAAATAAAAGAAATATTGAATTGTCAATTTTTGAATTGATTAAAAAATGAAAAAAAAAAGGTTTTAATTTGAGTTTAGCCACCAGAAGGATTTTCTTAATCATTATTTTTTTTTTTTTAGCTTTTAGTTTAACCTTTTGATAAGAATAAAAGGATTGGTCATTAATGATTTGGGCAGCAAAGGTGGAGCATTAGTAAAAGCTCGGTCTCTAGAATCATAGTACACAAGTTCAAATCCCAGTCAAAACCATTGCATTCATCTTTTAAAAAATGGCCTTGTGCCAAACTTGATTGGTGTTGCTCACCATTGGTGTTGCTCATATGATATTTACTTGGTGAGCACCAACCCAAGTTTAGCAGAAGGCCGTTTTTACGTGCTCTTACCCGGGCTTTTTGAATTCGGTGTTACCCTTCACCTAGATGAGATGCTCTTCCGAGTTAATGAGCCCCATCTGCCTGAGGCTGCTAAAGTGAAAGTTATGGTTTTGACTGGGAATTGAACTCGCGTAATACGATCTCACAGCCCGAGCTTTTACCAATGCTCCACCATTGCTGCCCATATTGGCAACTGATATGATGAAGTTAAAAATCCCTTTTTTGATCAATAAAAGTACTGAGCAGGTACATTGATTGATATAACTTAAATTCTCTTAAGGTCATTCAATGCTGAAAACTCTTTAATTGCTCTACCTAGTTTACTTGTTTTGCAGTTTTGGTTTTGTTCTTTTGTTTGTTTGCTTTTTGAAGGTGGTTCTGTCTTTAGTTATTTTTTGGGAGGAACAAGGTTATTTGTTTTGGCTTTTTGTTTTGATGTGTAAAAGTATATATAGATAAATATTTTGTAAAAGTATCTATAAACTAGTAAACCTACTGGACATTACTTGATTAGAAGAAAAGTTACTGTTTGATATGAAGCTGAGACAGGGTCCACAAGGAAGACACATAACACGGTGTAAAGGATAATCTATATTCTTATAAAAAATCAGATCGTTATGTTTGTATGAGACCCTACATTCCGTAGCTCTTCAGAAAATGTTTAATAAAAGCATATTATCACAGCCCTACTCATTATATCCCTGAGCTTTTGTAATCAGTGTTGCTTTTTATCTATATGAGTTAGTCTCCTTAGTTAACAAGCTCCATCTGCCCAAGGCAGCTAAATATATAAATATATCTATATTATATTTACTTGCTAAGCACCAAACTAAGTTTGGTACAAGGTCATTTTTACGTGCTCTTACGCGGGCTTTTTACATTTGGTGTTACCCTTCATCCAGATGAGCTGCTCTCCCGAGTTAAGCCCCATCTGCCCAAGGCAGCTAAATATATAAATAAATCTATATTGTATTTACTTGGTGAGTACCAACCCAAGTTTGGCACAAGGCCATTTTTACGTGCTCTTACCCAGGCTTTTTACATTCGGTGTTACCCTTCATCCAGATGAGCTGCTCTCCCGAGTTAACAAGCTCCATCTGCCCAAGGCAATCTAAAGTATATGCAATGATTTTCAACAGGGATTTGAACTCTTGCCATATGATTCCAGAGCCCTAGCTTTTAACCAATGCTCCACCCTCGCTGCCTTGTGAATTGTTTTCTTCTCTGAATATTTCCTTACACACATCACATTTCTTCCAACACACTGACGTCATTGCATTTTCATTCAGATTCCATTCTCATCTGATACTAGTGCACATCCATCAATCATTACACTCAGTGGTGCTATGGGCAGAGAATTTGTTTTCTTTGCTGTTTCCTTAGCATACTTGTTTTTAACGAGAAAGAGTCGCTAGCCTTATGCTCAACCCCCCAAACTGGAGGACCTTTTGTATGCTTTTGAAATCAGTGTTGCTTTTCACTTAGATGAGCTACTTTCCCGAGTTAATGAGCTTCATCTACCCGAGGCAGGTAAAGGTAGATTCAATGGTTTGGAGTGGGATTTGAACTCCCTTAATATGATTCCATAGTCTGAGCTTTTACCAATGCTTCACCTCACCTCCCACTAGTGCACGTACACCCTCTTTTATGTCCCCAAATTGTTATACACTGACATAATTACATTTTTATCCAGATTCCATTCTCATCCTCTAATACTAATCACAAAGACTCTGTTTCATGTTTTATATAGTTACAAAAGGCTCAGAAAGGCTTGATATGCCATTAAACAAAATATATTACCATTTATTATAGACTTTCATGATTTTTTTAAATGTAATTTTTGATTTAAAAAATTTTTTTCAATTCTCAATTTATTTAAAAAATTTCTACCTAAATTGCAGCCCCATCGCTGGACTGATTTGAGAGATACCAAGTTTAAAGCTGCTCGTATTGAAAAACAACTGGACGAAAAAGATCAAGGAGAAACCAGACCACACCCGATTCGAAGTGCCCTTGAAACTGACCACCTCACTGGTTACGCTCATGGTGGACAACGGCCCCATAACCCACATGACCACATTCCAGACCCCAATGCTGTAATCACTCACAACCAGTTTGGCATTGAGATCCTTAACCTCATATCTGGCCGACCGATTACGAAAATCAATCTGCCCATCGAGGGTGCCACTTATGTGGACTTTGAAGGAGACGTCAGCATCGAGTTAGTGCTCTCGGGCGGAGCCAGCGGGCGGAACCCTTGCTATATCGATGTCCAACGGATACACCCAGAGAAAGAGAGTTTGAATACGATTTCTGTGTGTGTCACCAAAAGGCTCTTCTGGTCGCGTTCGTGGAGCTACGAGGAGGATGCCAACCGATTCCTGGCCCCACTTGTTGTCAAGAGGTTTGTAGACGTTTTCTTGCGATCACTCTGCCCTAACCCTGTCCTATTATAATCTCTCTTGTTTGGAGACTGACACAATTTTGTTAAGGAGGCATACCTAATTATATGAGGATAACATGTCTAGAATAGAGTGTAGGGCCAACTAATATACAAGAGGGGCGTATCTCATTATTATGGATTGCTGCTCTTAATATGTAGGACGGAGCATCTAGTATAAAGGGTTATGCACATAATTAACAGAGTGGTGTACCTGATCTATCATCGGTGGTCACTCGTGGTTGAGTATGACTGTCCTCCTTTCAGAAGGACGCCTGTGCGTGATGTCTTTTTTAATGAGGGGAGACTGATGCACCTGCAGTCACCACTTGGACCCTTGGAAAAGGATGGCCTTGTTCCAATTGCATGGATAACCATGACGACTGGAGGCCATCCTCTGTTGCAGCCTTCATCCGCCTTCAGTGCCATTGTGTCATTGTAGACATCATCTGCCACATCCATCGTTGAGGTCTTGCACTATTTAACCCATAGCTGGAGGGAAGAGTGGGCTTCATACCTTTTCCCAAGGGTATTAGTCAACATGATAACGTAGACAGAACAACTTGAATTCGAACCCACGTAGTACGGACCGCCCTTAATATATGTGTATAATGCCAATGGAGTGATCTATTTGATTTTATACAGAAGCAAATTAGAATCAGCCAATCAGAGAACAGAATGAAGACAGAACGAAGACCATACAGTCTAAAAAAAAACAAAAAACCTAAACTGACTCCGTGCCAGATTGCTACTGCTGTTGACATTTGCTATTATTGCTGAAGAACACATTTATTCCATCTTGGATCTATTTACCTATCGTTGGATAATTTACCATTGATTCCATCTCTGATTTATTTATTTACCTATGTTATCGGATTTTGATTGGATTTATCTTGCCTCATTGCAATCTGGTATACCTGTCTGGCATGACTGTTCAGGCATACCTGTCAGGTATACCGGATAGTGTATGGCTGGCCTTACACACTCACAGTTCCTATCCAGTGTTAATCACCTGATGAAGGCAAGAGGAAAAGTTGTCCAAAACACGGGGAAACAACAACTATGAAAGATGAGAACAAAAGTCCATAAATAAATTAATACATAGATTAAGAAGCCTTGTCTCAAAGAATTGTCAAATAAATACAAAATTATTTTTGTTAAAAAATTATTATTTCATGGAATGGGCGGTATCATCATCGTAAGATCTTTTAAAGAAAGGTTGCAGGAATCAGTATGGTCAAGTCGTGTTGGAGACACCGGTTCTCATTAGATCACCGAATTTAAGCAATGTCGAGCCTGGTCATTGTTTAGATGGATGACCATTTAAGAATACCAGGTACTGTATTTATATACGGTCAAGTCGCATTGGGGTCACTGGTCACTGTTAGATCACCGAAGTTAAGCAACATGGAGCCTGGTCACTAGTTAGATTGGCTACTATATAAAAATACCAGGTACTGTACTAGGGTAAGTAACAAACCCGCTTGCGGTGCCTCTGCTACTCCTTTCAAGGAAACCAATTGTTACACTATGAATGTCACTGTGTGATACGATATGAATAGGAATCAGAGAATGGCTTCACTAAGGTTGAATCAAATGCCTTAACAGGAAAAAAAAATTCTTATGAATTTAGGAATTGATATGATAGATCAAATATATTAGTTGAAGACAATATTATTATTATTATATTATTTTGCTACTTGCCTTGTCTCTAACAACTGCAAAAGTTGTTTGTTATGAGTTATTGCTTCAGAACCAATCAATTTAATCACATCGTTATAAATGTTCATTGAATCAGAAGCAGCTAGAAAAAAAAAAGACAAGATTAATATAAAAGTTATTGGAGTTGCATGATGGGAAGACTAAATTTAAAACAAATTTTTTTATCTTGAGTGGATTAGTAAAAAGCTATGATTATTATTTGCTCATGATATGTTATTATTATTTATTAAAAGGTATATGCAATGTATGTTTTATCATAATAACGGTTAGTAGTAGTAGTTACATTAGTATTTGTTTTTATTTCATTAGTTTATCTAATTACCATATATATATATATATAGCAATTATATGAACGTTGTATCTCATTTTGTTTATTCATATCTTAATGGAATTCTCAATTAAAATGATGAATAATAAAACTGCTCACTGAAGAGCACTGTTAAATCAGTGAAATATACAGTTTATGGGTTTATAAAATAACAATAATGTGTTTGTTATCTTTATTTTTTATTAAAAAAGGTAGTTAAGGAAGTCTATTATATAGAAGAGCATTCCTGTACATATGCAAATGAATCATTTTCTTTTTTTTAAATACTATGATGGTTTTCTTTTTGGGAGAGTTCTACACATAAATATGATGCCTTTAAAAAAAAAATAAAGATTGAGGGTTCATTTTTTAAAGATCTACAGGATGTAGGGTCTCATACAACCACAGCAATCTGATTTTTATAAGTATAGAGATAAGAAAATGCCTTTGTTGTGAATTTTTCTCATTGTAGAGAAGAACAGCCTTGATTTGCGATAAGCAGTGAACAAGAGCCACAAGACAAATTGCTACAATGTTAAAATTGGAAGGACCTCCAACATACCAGAATCTAAAAAATACCAGTTCATATGCATATGGTACAGTGGATGCTTTTACTTACTTGAGTTGTGTTTAGCGCTTGGGTCATCAGTTATCATCTGGAGAGAGCAGAAAGTGACGGAATATGACTCACATATTTGTAAATAATCAGGAGACTTTTTATTATGTTCATATTGAATAACCAAAGAAAATAAAGACCATGGAAAAGATTCAGTTATCATAGATTCTTGCATTAAAATGACATCACTATTGGAAGTCGATAACCTAAAATAGAGAAATAGAAATGTTAATGATTGATTTGGGCTAACAACCCAATTCTGTAAAAAGAGAGAATGTTACAGAAACCATAATGTTGTCATTGCAACCCTATGTTGTTCCTGATAGATTAGTTTAATCAAAACAACTATAAAAATATTTTCAATTATAATTCAACAGGTTTTGTTATTTCATTTGAATCTAACAAACGACATAAGATCATATGTCGACATATAACGTAATTTGAAGTATTTAGAAGCCACATATGTGGTCACTGCTGCAGCTTACCAAAGGTGTCTAAGGCTAGTTGGAACTAGATGTAATAATATGGACCAAACATATAAATTCCGCAAGCATTAATCAAATCAAATGAAACACCGAATTTAGAAAATAAATCACTTCTATAAATTCTGATTTTTTTAGTTTTGTCATATACACAAGTTTGCAGATGTTGATTTTAATAGTAGTTCCAGCCTTCCTCTATCAGCTTGATAAGAACCTCAACCGGTTGACTTTGTTATGACAGATCTCTGGCCCGTTTCTGGCCTTACCCTAATGAACTTGAGGATTTCACTTTTAGATGTTTGCAAATATATAAAGGCCAACATTTGTTCTTTTCCAATCCAGCATGTTCCAAAAAGTTCTGCAACAAAATATCTGACAACTTTTTTTATTCTACAACATTCCACTCGCTAACCTTGGTCATGTGATTTCTACTTCATTTGTACACTGTCTATTGAAAAATGGATGATGAATATTTTATTAACTGGTCCTTGTTTTTGCCTCCTTCACCTTATCATCTTACATATAAAGGAAGTGACATTAGCAGGTAAAGAGGGAAGTACCAAAAGAATAAAAGCAAAAAATAAAACTGTTAAATTATTTTTGATCTATTGGGAACTTTTTCCTTCTTCTTCTCCCCCCCCTAGTAATATGTGTATGATCACATGATGAAATTCACTTTTATTTATAGGAAGAAGAAAGAGGTTTGCACCAATCAGAATGGCATAACCGATGTGTGATTGTGTATAAAAACACCAAACTTGATTGACTCCATCTTTCCACTGTGATTTTACAAAGG
>JAUZSX010000027.1:410744-438108 GCA_034780655.1 Idiosepius hallami | reverse complement strand
GAATGTAAAAAGCCCAGGTAAGAGCACATAAAAATGGCCTTGTGCCAAACTTTGGTTGGTGCTCACCAAGTAAATATGATATTAGAGTAAATAATGGCTTTGAACTAAAGCAATTCTACTTATTGACCAAAAAATAAGTCCATTTGTTCAAAGGTAGATTTATTGTTGAACTAAAACTTGAAATCGTAATGGATTCCTCAAATAAGAAGAAAATCAAAATAAACTTACCGTAACCTTTCAGAATCTGATGGGTGTGGTAAATGATTAAAAGCTGCCTCCAACATCGTAAGCTGGTAATAATTTTCTTTTGTTAGTGGTGAAGGCCCCAATGGTGCCACTCCTAATATAGGATTTAAGTGTATTGTTGTTGTCTGGGGCGGTAATGCTGCTTCTTGGGAAGACACGCCATGCTGAGGTGGTGCCTGTGTTGTAGGTGGAGTTGAGGTGGCATTCTCAAAGATTACTAAAGTAAAAAAAATATAGATATAATTATAGATAATTTAGAGTGTTTAATATCAAAATTAAACAAAAAAAAAACACTATAATACTGCAAAACCGAAAACATAAAAATCTTAAGTCTTTATTCTTAAGTTGATTGGGCTTACTCTAATGTTAAACATACAAACAACAGTTTAAAGAAATAAGAATTTGCACAAATTTTTTCAAAAGGCACAAATGAGGCACTTAAAGCTATCATTATAAACTTGTGGAACCAAAAGAATTTTTTTTTTAGCACACACACACACACAAACACACATTAATGTTATTACCATAACCTTTTTAGGTGACAAGTACAATGATAATTTGTATTTCAAGTAATGCTTCATCAATTCATCTTTTTGAGAGTGAAATTAATAGAACCAAACTAGAATTTAACGAGGCTCTAGTCAAAATTAGATTTTCTTTTTTTTATAGAGTCATTCCATGTCAATTCACCAGGCCATTACACCCACTGACATGGAATTACTTGAAATATTTTTTCTATACTGACCATAAGCTACATAGGTCTAAAATTGATGTTATGGGGGGGGGGGATGCTTTTGGTTAAGTAAAATATTTTTTTCTATTTAATATAGAGTTAAAATAATATTTGGATTCTACAGTCCCTAAATGCCCTCCTTACCAAATTTCAGAAATATTGAATAGGTCAAAGTATTTTTTTAATTAAACAAAAACAAAAAAACAAAACAAAAAAAAAAAAAACACTGACGTATTGCAGCCTAAATTTAGGAGCAAAATAAGCAAATTTTACATTCCCTTAAAATTTGAACGGTAAGTTTTAGAACCAAACAATTTGGCAAATCTTCCTAACTCACCAAGAGGAACATTTGTGCCAATTTTTAAGTAATTCCGTATTGGAGGATGCAGATTTCAACTTTTTGCTGGTATTTTGACATGGAATGATCCAATAAATAAATCTTCCCCCAGTAAAATATGCATGCATTATTGTGCAATTAAAAAGAACACCTCAAAACATAAAAATGAGAAAACCTGTACCTTTCTCAGCTGTTGATGCTTCTGAAGTTGGTATATGATTTTCCAAGCCAGCACTCACCACTGCTTGTTGGGCCATAGACTTTAATGAACCCAAAGAATCAGGGATCTGGTGATTAAACACATAATAGAAATAAGTTAAAATCATTTTCCTTCTATATTTATTTTCATATATAAGTATTCTAACGACAAATTTATCTTTAGTTTACCTTTGACAATTGAATATTTTCATTTACTAGCCAAATAGAAAAGTTACTAGCCAAACCTGTGTATGTTATTTTACTCTAATTATGAATAAACCAATAATTCAAAACATAGTTTAAGAAAGTATAATCCATTTCATTTTGATTTACTTTATCGACTGGATAAAAATCAAAATTTCATTTGACATTTTTTAAACAGCTTTGTTAAAAAAGAAAAGAGTATATTGTTCTATTTTCTATTCTTAAATTTTTTTTATTGTTTAAATAATGACTTTACAACCTTAATTAAAAAAAAAAATAGCAAAACATTTTTCATTAACTTTTTTTTCACCCAATAATCTTCCTAATACCAATATACAAATTTTGTAAATATAAACATTTATCTTAAATAATATAACTCAAGAAAAAATATATATCATTAAAAAATATTAAATATTTTAAGCATTTTTTTCCTTTTTAACTTCAATTTTATTTTTTCTAACTGTGAGATATGAATTTAAGCAAGTGAATTAAATGGTTTAATAAAAACTGATCGTGTAAATAATGATGATAAAAAGAATAATAAGTGTTTAAAAAGTGAATAATTAAATAGGTTATCAAAATTAACCAAATTAAAATATTACCTCATCATTCAAAGTTCCATTGGAAGCCTGGATAGCCAAAGATTGAATAAAAAAAATTAAAAAGAGAAGAGAGATAAAAAAACATCAGTTAAGACATAAGTAAAATTACAAGAGAAAATCTAGAAAAAAAAATGTAAATCTTAATATTGGGTTTTTTAAACACATCTTGAAGGTCACAATCATAATATTAGGAAATCTTTTTTAACAACATGAATGAAATTTAAAACTTTGATTAGTCTGTTAAGGCTTTCGACCTTTATATAAAAAGCAGTAACTAACCCACCACCAAAAAAAATGATACATATTTAGCAAAATCACCAATTAATCTATAAAAGCAATTATATTACAGGGCCACAGAGGAATGAAATATTGAACATGTCATCTTTTTTGCTGGGTCACAAAGGCCAATACACCAGCCTTTTAGGATCAAGACAGACATTTAACCTTCAGCATAATAGATTTTTCTTTTGGTTTATATATCGAGCCACTGATTTTCTATAAAGATATACTTGATTCTATGTAAAGACTATTTTATCTAAATTAAAGAACTGATTAGTAATGTTTCAGTGGAAAGCCTTTGTTTTGATAATTATGAGTATAAGAAAAAGAATCAAAACTTTTTAATAGTAAAATCTGTCATCTCTAAGCCTTTTGGTTTATTATCCTTGTTATAAATACTAATCTAGTACTCATCTAATTTCACCATTAACTAATTCATAGAAAATATCAAAGTAATTTTTTTTAAATCTGAGTTTGTTTAAAATAGGCCAATTTTTTTTATAAAAGTTATGTAAAATAAGTTTTTTTTTTATTGCAAATACAATAATGTTCAAAAGTTAAGGGCGGTAATATCAATTGAATTCAATATTTCAAAGAACTAATGAACACTACATCCTATTTTTAGCACATACACATACAACTATCTATCTGTGATGAACATTTCATTGAACTACAATAATTTTGGGAGTTATTAATTTAGGAAATATTCTGAAAAATCAAGGCATCCAAAACTTAAAAATATTTTTTTTTAATTGTTAATAATTTGCAAAATAATTATTGTACTTCAATAAATCTTATGCCATAGATAGATATTATGTGTATCTAAGTGTGTGCTAAGAAATAAAGTATAGTGTTCAGTAGTTTTTTCAAAATAAATATTTAAATTCACTTGTTCTTACTTGACCTTAACTTTTGGACATTACTGTAGTGTAAAAAAAATGGAAGTTAGCCTCATTCTGAACAGAAGAGGAACTCTTAGCTAGAAACATGTTCTGCCAAAAGCTATGCTAAGAGTGTATCTCTTTAAGCAAGATAGCTGCAGCTGGTGACATAAAGATGCTTTAGCATGCTAAAAGGCAGATTCAAAATGAAAAAAAAAAAGAACTCTTTAAATTCATTATGTCTTATAACTGAACATACAGTTTTTAAAATTCACTAATATTTGGCATTTTTATATCCAATATATAGAGCAGAAAACAAAAACATTTTACCTTGGAGCATCACTCATATCATTATTAGCTAATAGGTTAAGAATTCATAGTTTAAAGAAAAATTAGATATTATAGACTGCATAATCTAATCATGTCCTCCAGTTGGGGGATTGAGCAAAGGGTTAGCAACTCTTTCTTGTAAAACTAGCAAAAAACGAAAAACACGGAAACAGCAAAAAACAAATTTGCCGGCAAACGCACCACGGGGTGTAAAGGTGTAAGAAGAATCTAATCAACTGATGAATTCTAGCAACAGTATGTTGGTCAAATAATGATCTAAGATTTAAATAATCCCTTTTTTTTTTAGTACTAATTTCAAGAGAAGAACATAATTATGTTAAATACCTAAAATGTAATTTTTATCAAACATTATCCGTACATAAGGTATATAAACTCCCCCTTCCCAAATACTGCATTTATATGTACAACTACCAAAAAAATTATTACTAAGATTTATGTAGACTATTGAGAAGTTGACAGAAACTTAAAATTAACTAGGATAAAAAGGAATGAAAAAAAAACTTAGGTTATATTGTCTGTTTTGAAGGAGACTTAATTTTTTTTAATGTACAGTCTTGAATTAATGATTCTAACTTGATATCAGGTAAAAAAATAACTAAAAGGGTAACTTGTCCTTTTAGGGACATGAGAAGTTGGTTTGCTTGGGTTTTAAAGACCTCTCAACCATTTATGATTATTTAAGATTTGGTAGAAAAGCTAGTACTTTCTAGAAATACCAATTGTGTTTAATTTCAATGACCGTTCTGTCTGTTTCTGGGCTTTCAATTGTCAGTTGTTTTGTTTGTATTATTTTTTTCAACTAGTGATAAACTATAAATATTTATTTTACCAATAATAGAAAATTGAGAAAATCTATTAGTCAATATGATGAAAAAAAAATCTGATTTCTATGCATTTATGATTTTTAGTGTGGAAAAAAAAAATTCTTAAAATATTACAATAAAATATTGTGGTTACACAAAAAAAAAAACAAGTTTGATTATATATATATATATATATATAAATTTTTTTTTTTTTAATTCAGAACGGATAAAGTTAATAAGTTTTGAAATTGTGTGCATGAAACATTAAAATAGATCAAATTTTTCCAGTAAAAAAGTATTGAAATTTAAAACTTTCTTAATGAATTCAAGTAATTTTACAAAGTTGAATAAAAAACTGAAACATAATTAGTAAAAAAAAAAAAAAAAAAAAAGTTTAACAGCTTAAAAGAGGAGCCTTGCTTAAGAGTGAATATATTCCGTAGCATGCCATTGTTATGGGAAAAATCAAAACAAATTTTTGACAATGCTTTACAATATACAAAAGCATCTATCAGATTAAGAATAGTAGGAAAAGATTTTAAAATATGTATCTAGGCAGTTGTATCATTATATGAAGATTTTTCTTTAATCTTTTGGACTCTGATGTAAAAAGGGATAACTAGCAAAAAGGGATAACTAGCAAAAAAGACCATACGAATTAGAAAAATTACCAATTAGTCACATAGAGCCATTCTATTAGCGGACCATGGAGGGCAGAAATATTGGCCATGACATCTTTTTTACTAGGTCCCCAGGACTGACATATTAGCCTTTCAGGGTCCAAAGAGTTAAGAGAAACTATGAAGAGGTTACTCAAAACTAGTCTCTACAAAGAAAGATTATGATCCTATATTGTGTTCAAGAACTGAGGCACTAAAGTATATTTTTCTTATTAAAATCACCTTTAACAAATAGGATTTTTATTTCACTAATTAATATTAAAGAATAAGATAAAAAAATATCCTTAACTCTGTATAAGAAAAAAAAGAAAGAAATGAATACTTTCTTAAATCCTAATTCATAAATACTGTATTCACAAGACAATCTGAATATGTTCATCACAAGAGTGATGTGTATCCCTCACATTTTTGAAGATATTTAAGTATATTTCCTAATGGGACAACACTGACAAAATGACATGAAAGAGTGGAAGAGCATTTCAGTGCCTACTTGTGAAGATCTGTAGAGTAAAAGCTCCAGGAGAGAAATAGCAGTTCTGGATAATGATAGTGGCCATTCAAAATACTGATAGTAACTTTTGTTGGCAGGGATCTCACTTTAAATCCCTGGTTCCCAACCAGGGGTGCTCGCACCCCCAGGGGGTGCGAGACATCATTCCAGGGGGTGTGAGAAGCAACTTCTAAGAAAATTCCTTAGTTTAATAAATTGTTTTGCACTTTAAAGGATATCATATCTTTTGGAGAAATTCTAAGGAGATTTTTAAAAACTTAGGTCGATAACGTCATGGAAATCCTAAGTTAATTCCTCTTTCATAAGTACATCGATGATGAATAGATCTTAATCGGATAAAAACGTCATGGCACCAAACAGAAAAAAAGGATTCCTGAAATGTTACTTCTTTGAGTCCTTGCTGAACAACTTTTCCGCGTTTAAGTGCAATACTGCCAATTATCTAATGGTAATTATCTATATTTTCATCTCTTGAACAAAAAATAAAATGTAAGGGGTGCGAGCTTAGAGCAAATTTTTTTCAGGGGTGCAAGAGTAAAAAAAGGTTGTAAACCACTGCTTTAAATGGTTATATTTTGAAGAGAAAATGAATTAACTGTTATATAAGCTGCACACAGACTACTTTTCTTTTTGTCCAAGAGTCATTTTGAAAGTATTGCCAAATGAAGAGATATACTTAAATATCAGCAAAAATGTAAGGGGTGTGCTCACTTTTGTGATCCACTGTAAATTATAGTTATGAAACTTTTTTTCAATTCTTTATTGAAATGTAAAATGGTGGGATGATATAGGGTTTTGACTTTGTTCAAAAGCCTTTTCATAATTGCGTAAATAGAAATCAATATGAAGCAAAGGCATGAGAAGGAATTGCAAGGACTCCATACTTACATAGCTATTTGAGTAATCTGCAGCTTGAGGAGGATTTAGCTGCTGGAAAGTGGCTTGCAGCTGAAAAATTACCAAATGTCAAATTTGCCTAACTCACTTAAAGGTCTACTTGTAGAAATGATTTGCAATGAAAGAATCTTTATTATTTTTCATTATTCATGCACACATTTTGATGAATTTATATTTCATTTGATTGTTCAGCAATTTATAGATAGGTTTTTTAGATGATTGTTTAGAATAGAGCTCATACAGAAAGAAAAAGGAAACATTTTTTTTAACTTCAAAGAATGTAGATTCTAGCATTTCTGTCAAACTAATATTTTACCAGAAGTTAAAAAAACCTTCTTTTTTTTTACCCATATATTGAATTGAATTAATTCAGAGTTTTCTTTTCAACTTTAAAAATTTGCATTTATTTTCCGAAACAGAAGCATATTTTGTTTTGCAAGGCAACTTTGTATAGATATTATATTTACTTGGTGAACACCAACTAAAGATTGGCACAAGGCCATTTTTACGTGCTCTTACTTGCGCTTTTCGGATTCAGTTTTACCCTTCACTTAGATGAGATGCTCTCCCAAGTTAACAAGTCCCATCTGCCCGAGGCAGCAAAAGGTGAATGCAATGGTTTAGACTGATTATTTTTACACACAGTTTTTTAATAACACAAGCTGCACTATTTAATCCATAGCTGGAGGGAAAATGGGGCTTCATACCTTTCCCAGGGGTATAGGTCAACAGTAATAAGGGATCTGAAAATTATTTGAAGGTCATGCCTAGTTACAATTGTTCTATTATGCAAAAATTTAAAAACACTTACAAAATTCAAATAAAGTACATGGCAACAGATGTCAAGAGTTGTTTATATTTGTAAAATTTGTGCCCAAGAATATAAGAAGTTTCTAGTGGAGCTAAATTTATAGAAGGAGCTGATTAAAAAAAATGGTCAACTAAAAACCACTATATACATAGATATATATATATTCCAATGTTTGGAGCTAGGTAAATGCCGACGTTCGGAGCTAGGTAAATGCCGACGTTCGGAGCTAGGTAAATGCCGACGTTCGGAGCTAGGTAAATGCCGACGTTTGGAGCTAGGTATATTCTGATGCTTGAAGCTGTGTATCCCAGCGAATTTCTTCAAAGATTAATTTTAAACCAGAATTAAACACCTACATCTCAAGTGCGATAAAATGATTTCATTTGGACACATTTCTAATTGTACAACAAATGAGTATTTATTTAATAAAAGGAACATTTCCAAAAAGCCACTGGTTTTAACATTCAAAACTAATAAAATAGAAGAAAGCTTTTGAAAAATAAATAAATAAAACTTACCTTATTCAAAGAGGGCCCAACAGCATTGAGAGGACCATTCAAAATAACAGAGTCAGATTTTTTACCAGCCATATTAGAAGTAGCACTGGCTGTGCCTGCACTTCCAACACCTATGCTACTACTGTTGGTAGTATTTGCTGACGAGGAAGAGATTAATGCCATAGAGGATACTGATGATGATAAAGATGTGATAAGTGTCCCTGAACTAACTGGTAAAGTTGCATTGGGTAATGGCGATGGCGTGCCTCTTGGTGGGCCTTGAGCTACAGTGGCTGCTACAGAAGGATTACCAACAAAGTTTGTTGTAACAGCATTGTTGCTTACAGTAGTAGCAGTTATTAGATTGGATGAAGGAACTGGAACAGATGAACTGTTCCCGTTGTTTGAATTGGAACTGTTCATAGAAGAATGATCAAGGGAGTTTACTTGATTTTTAACATCTGAAAAATAATGGTAAATATAATTTTTGTGGAGTAGGAACAAAAATAAATAAACTAAAGAATTTTAGTTTGAATTTCTTCATTTTTAGTTAAGACTTTCAAAAATATTGACTTAGTGGTTATAGTTTTTATCTGTGAAATCATTTTTCTAAAAATTCTGAGCTAGGATGACAGAAATCTTAGAAAAAAATTCTGCAAGAACAAATATTGTTAAAGTAAACATAAATAAAGATACGAAATAAAACAGAAAAAAATGATTTTTTTTCTTTAAAATTTAATCATCTAATAAATATAATGCACAAAATCTGATACATCAAAAATAATATCTGGTAAAATAAGTGAACAAGAAATGAAATTTTATTAGAGGATTATCAACTTTTCATTTTGTGACAATATCAGTTGGAAACATTTTTGAACTTGCTGATTTTGTCAAGCAGCCATCATTTGAAATCTCCGTTTATATTTCATCTGGTTTCATTTTTTTTATTAACTCCAACATGTCAACAGCAATTGTGAACAATTTCAAGAAGACAAACTTAGTGAAGAATTATCTCAGCCTTTATCTTTCTGACCAGGCAGATTAAAAAAAAGAAATATTGATCACTTTGTTAAAAAAATTCATTTTTCTTAATCATTCCACTGACCACTTCTTCTAAAATTTTAAATATTCTGATAAACAATGGGAAGAAGATGGGGGGGGGAGATTGTAGTTTTAAAAGAATGATCTGAAAAATGACTCAAAAATGTATATCAACCCAGATTTTGCAATGAAATGGAGCTAAGCTTAAACAGCTGTGGAATAGATTTGCAAAAAAGCAACGACCCCTGATAATACCAAGATTAGGGTCGTACAGAGATTATTTAAGACAAACAAGAAGAACAGGAGTGATATGCGAGTTACAACTGGAGATAAGTGAATAGTCCACCTTTACAGGTTTTTACTAAGGTTTAATGAACTTCATTTTTTTTTAAATTTTCATTGTAAAACAGTGATCAGCTGGTTCCTGGCTGGGCTATTGGTTCATAATTTTTAAAAATACAGTAGAACCTCTATTTTCAAACAAACCCTAAAGAGAGCCTAAAACTGGAGTTAAAAAAAGGCTCCAGTTGTTGTGTAGTAATATGAGGCATGGCATGAGTGTCGGTCAGTTTCGTCAATGATTGGACAGTCCAGATTTTGACGTCAAACTGACTATAAAAGGTATGAACGCCACATATAGATTTTAGAGAGGGCCAGAAAAGCGAGGGATGTCCACAATGTCTGTAATAAATGGTTAACCAAAAATGTCTGCCTTCGTGTTGTTAAATACTTTTTAATTCTAGATCAACAACTTCGGAGAACAGCACAAAGATGGACAGCAGGAAGACCCCCCCTCTCCTGGAATCTTTGGAAAGGTCCAGGAAATAGAACATCGGCAAAACCTTACATAGACCTTTCATATTCCATTTCGAACCTGCCAGCCGACAACCAATCGTCCGTCGATACGTTTGTATGTCCGGCCAAAAGACGACACATACAAACCCGTAGTCGTGTTACAGTTGAGCAAATTCTCATATTTTTGAACAAGAGTCAAATAATAAAAACACAAGTTATGCAAATGACTGCCAGGAAAGAAAAACAAAAGATGTCCATTAAGATCAATCAGTCTGGTCCTTGCAGTCTCTCCATTCTTTGTCCTCTTTATGGCTAAGTCAAGTTCCACTGCAGTTGGTAAATCATCCATTTGGTGTCTTGAGGTATATTATCAGCTCCATTTTCAACAGGTATTTCTGGTTTCAAACAAGTGTCTGATATAGTTTTTGATTAAATTCTCAGCTTTGATAGTGTTTATTCTTTATGTTGGCTGACATGAAGGGGGGCGGAAAGGTGTGCCACTTTCTGTGGATGATATTTTGGTCGGCTATGGCTGTCTTGCAACCACACTGACACATTTCGCTCACATGGCTTCCATCAGCTCAAGAGGGATGAGACAGGCAGTTTGCAGGCTGCATAAGAGCTGCTGGGTTCTTGATTTACAAAGAACTGCCTGGCCACCTAATGAAGAACATTGTTGCAGAAACCCAGAGGGTAGTCATAGTATACACATATATAACTGCACTATTTGTAAATATTGAGCACTATTTGTGCAATACAGCAAACATACTTTGACTTCTTCCCGCTATGTACATTTGGACAGAGCCAAAATACAAACATCATATATATATATATATATATTCATTCATTCATTGGCAATCAATCGTGGTCGAGTATGACTGTCCTCCATTTAGGTTCTGTGGACCTTTTCGGGAGGATGCCAGTGCTCGATGTCTTTTAACGTGGGGAGACTGATGCACCTGCATTCACCACACAGCCCCTTGGCAAAGGATGCCCTTATTCCAATGGCATGGATAACCACGAACACACATACACAATATATGCAAAATTAATTCTTATAAAAGCAAAACCAAAGAGGCAACTTAAAAAAAAAAAAAAACCTCACCTGTATTGTTGGACTGTTGACCACCTGCTGCTGCCGCATACGGAGTTTGTGGTGGTGGGGTTGTTGTCGTCATCAAATGATTACTGGTGACGGAATTAGCTATTGTTGCATTACTAAATAAAACAATAGAAATTTTGTATAATTTAGATTTAAAAAAAAAACAAATTATTTATCCAATCAAGAAAAAGTTTAATACAGAATCAATTTAATTTTAGGTCTCTAACCAGAATTACAATTTATAAAATAGATTTCATTTATTATTAGAATCTTTAATCTTAAACTCATTTGAATAGAAACAAAATTATTACTAGAAAACAAGTGAAATTTAACTAAGTTTAGTTATGTTAGGCTATTTGGGTTTAATTGCATATAAAAAACAAAAAAGAACAAAAAAACCCTTTATTTAATATTATTATTATAAATTTTTAAAGTTAATGAGAAAAAAATTGAAGTCACAGTTGGAATAGACTTGTACATATTTAAACCACAAAATATAGAAATATATATACATATTAAGTTTACATGGCTTATGAAGTGGAAATCAAACTAGCTATGTTACTAAAAAAAAAAAATTCAAAGCCTCTTAACCAATACTTGGTGTTTATTGGATTAAGCACAAAACCCTAATGGACAAGTTCAAAGTATTCAAAGGTAGATTGCTTGCAAAGAGCTAGAACACTTTCTAATTGGTTCTGGGCTGGAAAAAGAGCTATAAAATTTGCATAGCACAATGATTCAGAGCACTGAAATTTGCATAGCACAATGCTAACTATACTTTAAGAATTACAATTTAAATTTTGAAGAACATTTACTACTTTTATGAACATAATAGTATTGCTTTGCTACATAATGGGTTTTCTTAACTACTTTAGTAGTAAGTACTTGACACAAAGCCAGGCAATACTTCTGGTTATAAATAAGCTAAAAATACTAGTTAGTCTTTTTATTAATTTTGCAAAGGAATATTCAATTTAAAAACTATTTTTTATAATCTCTTTATATAGAGCTAAAAATTGAAAATAGTTTAATATTGAAATGATTTGATGGTATCCAACAGTTATGGTTTTACTCACCTAAGCACTTGTTTTGTTGGCGTATTGGGTACTTTTGATATAGACGAAGATGAAGGTGTAGTTGTGGAGGTGGAGGTTTGACTATTTTTATTTTTCTAAAAATATCAAAATCAAAAGTTAAGTATTAAGAACAAAAACAAACAAAATCCACACAGGATTAATTTGCCAGAAACATTTAGATATTTATCAAATATACCAATTGCAGTTAAATGTGTGAATTAAAGATAAGGAAAAACATTTTTTGTTTGGTTGCAATTGTGTGTGTGGGGGAAAATAAATGGGGAAAAAAATGCCCAACCCTAATAACTTAAATAATTGCAGACAGAGGAAGAATTTAAAAAAAAAAAAAAAGGTTTTAGTGGGGACATTGCAGTAGACTTGCCCCAATTTTTTTTTTTTTTTAGTTTTAATTTAGCTAAATCTATACCTCATGGATTTTAGGAAATTCAAGAAATAACTACAATTCAGGAGAATTAAATTCACATGACTATTCTAGGTATACAATTTGAAACTTCATATTTTTTTATTATCAATATAAAAAGCTGAAAAGCAATTTCAACTAAAACAAATGTATATTTCAGAAATCTAAGTAATTTTTTTAGTGCCAGATTTTCTATATAAAAAAAAATTGTAGTAAAAGCTGATGCGCTGTTTACTGGTATTGTTGAAATGAGAAATGCTACCATCATTTAGTGTTCTAAGGTTTTTTGTTTCTTCCTTCTTTGAAGTACCAAAGTAGCTCTGATCAACTATTAAAGACCAAAACATTTTGTGTCAAACTCACATCATCTGTTTGTGATTTGTGCCTTTTTCTTTCAGAATCGTCACTCTTATCCTGCAAAAGTACAATATAAAAGGAGAAGATATAAACTCAATGAAAGACAAATCCACTTTTACATCATACTGCAGAAGGACTTTTAACCAGCTTCCAGAACAAGTCGTATCTTGTTCACTTGAGACTTTTTTTTTGACACCATCAAGTTTGTGTTTGTTTTTGTATATAGCAGCAATAGTGATATTTTGCAGTAGATTAAATACTAGATTAGAATGCATAAACGATTAAAAAAATCTAAAATACTACAAAAGATATATTTTTTTCTTTTTAGTTTCTGCCATAATTGAGACAGTTATATATTTTCCAGAGGACTGGGTTCTACAAAGAAAGGTTTAGTAAATATGAAAAAAAAAAACTTGCTTTCACTTATGTTTATGTCAATATTTGTTATATAAAAAGGTTTCCCTTCTAGTTTTAGTTAAAACATATTTTTTATTTAGATGGTGCTTAGAATACAATCTGATTTGTTTAATCCTCTGTCAGTTTAGATAGTGTTAGTTAAAGAAGAAATTCTTTAAGCCTACATTCCCTTTTTGCTTGTAAGATAGATGGAAAAGGAAAGGGGGTTAGAACTATAGGTGCAGATAAAAGATGAAGACTAAATCAAATTAAAAAGAGAATGATTAGGTTTAATGTCACAAAAGAAAAAAATACATTTGATAGACAATAAAAGCTATGGAACTGAAAGAAAGAATTCAAGTTTTAATGTTAGGAATTTATTTTATTGATTGTAAAGACTTATTTTCTTAATATCATCAATGTGTACGTATAAGAGTTTCCCAAAGTTGGCTTGACACTATTAGAAAAACTCATTGGAACCTAAACTTCTATTTTCATTTCCTAATTTTAAAGATATTCTTTTTTTGTAGGGGGAGGTAATGTGGAAATAATTTTCAAAACATCCCAGAGTTCAGTGGCACAGCAATGGATGTCCCGGTAGCCGAAATAGCTTATATGAATAAATGTTAGTATACGAGTGAAAAAAGTAACACACACTTATGGGATAAGTCGTCAAGCAACGGTAATTCACTGGTTAGGAATATCAAGCAGAGTTTTTAAATCAAAGGATAGGGACGTCAAACATGTAATTCACTGGTCGCGACACAAACAAAAACCTACAGCAGTTCTTCACTGTAAGCAGGTCTGCAACGCTTCTCCTACTCCCCTCAGTAACCTACTTTTTATAATGTGTGATATGCAAACTAGACTCACTCGAACGAGATTGTCCAAGATTTGTCTGAAACTAAAGATATTAAAAATCACTAGCAGTGATCTTGGCATCCTTTTATCTTTTCTTTCGCCCTTTTGCGAGGTAAGTCATCTCTATGTTCACCACACACATATATATCAATGTAAGACAGAATGTAAACTCACAAATAAATTTCCAATATTTTATACCAACCAGTATAAGTAATTACAATGACCATGATTATGTATGAGCAAATATAAAAATATCTTCCATGGCTTGTAAATACTTCCAACCATAGTCAGTTCTTACCTTGGAATGGTTGACTGTTAGACTTGGACTAGGAGAAGGAGAATTAGAATTTGTTGAAGTAGGCGTGCTGGATAACTTCTCTAGTTCATCATTCTCAGGTGGTGTCGTTGCTAACATGCCAGTACCTGGATAGCAAATATAATCAGTAAATTAAATATAAGAAAAAAAAACTAAGTAACAAGTTAAGAAAAATTTTAAAATTTAATGTCTGCATTCATACAAAAAAATCCTAAAACTATATTCATTATTTTGATTTATTAAAAAAAAAAGGTTAAAAAACTGTGGCAAAGAGCTGTTTCACTGATTAAGTGGAAGTGGGATTTATAGACAAATAACTTTAACTTAATGAAAGAAGGAAAAAAAAATGAACAAAATCAAAGCAATACATTTTGATAGAGTATTTCTTGGTTTTATTTCATAACTTGTTATTTTTATGAAATTAAATGGATTAATGTTAAAAAGCCATGATTTAAATCCTGTCAAATTCTTATAACTGATAATAGTTGCATCTCTTAGATTTCCTAATATAATTATGTTTTCCTCAAGAATTTTAAATCCGTACTAGTAAATGTTAATATTGATAAAAATTAGCAAATCATAATTCAATTTATAATTATTTTCATATTTTGGAGTAATATGTAGTAAAAAATTTTCAAAATACCTTATCCAGGGCTCTACAGACAAATTTACCTTTAGTTTACTTTTGACAACTAAATATTTTTGTTTACTAACCAAACCCATGAAATGTTATTTCGCTATAATGTTAGGAATAAACTAATAATTCAAAACTAAAAAAGTATAATACATTTTACTTTGAATGACTTTCTTCTGCATAAATGTTTTTTTTTTTTCAAATCGAGTACATTGTTCTATTTTGCTTTCTATTATTAAACCTTATTATTGACGCAAACATAAGTTTGTCAGATTAATCTTACCCCGATCTTCAAGATCCAAATCATCATACAAATACTCATTTTCTTCAAAATCTGGGTCTTGGTTAGAATCCACATAATATTCAACATCTTCCTTGATTTTTCTTATCTAAAAGACAAGAAATTTACAATTTAAATTATCAAAAATAGATTATAAAAATAGTAGTTAATGTAATCAATAGAACAAACATTACGGTCAAGTCACGTTAGTGACACCAGTTCCTGTCAGGTCACCGAAGTTAAGCAACGTCGAGCTTGATCAGCGGTTAGATTTAAGAATACCAGGTACTGTACCAGGCCAAGTAACAAACCAGCATGCGGTGCCCCTGCTACTCCTTTCAATGAAACCAATTGTTACACCACGCACATCACTGTACAATATGATATGAATGAATAAAACAAAAATAACATTTTTGAAGGCAATCAATTAAAACTTATCAATTTGGTAGTTCTTAAGGTGAATAGCATAAGATATATTTAGTGATGTATACCATAAGATCTTATCTCTACAAAATGGACCTCACATCATAAAGATAATTTTAAAAAGTCTTTTCAACACTGAATTACAATTTTAAAAGTAAATGCTAATATGGATAAAAAATAAGCAAATCATAAATCAATTGATAACCATTTTCTTATTTTTGAGTAATATGTAATAAAAGCTTTCCAGAAAACTTCATCCAGTGCTCTACAGGCAAAATTTACCTTTAGTTGACTTTTGACAACTAAAAATTTTCATTTGCTAAAGAGAAAAGTTACTGTTGTGGGACCCGATCTCACCTCTCAATGAACCAGTCAACTGTATCAACAGCCCGTTACACAGATACAGCAATCATCAATGGATTCGTGAGACAGTTCGTTGGGTTCATCAGTTAGTCAGTTGTCACTACAATAATCCTTACCTTACCTTACCACCTGTAAAACCTCTGAGTACAAGAGTACCCCATGTCAGTCTGTGTGAGTGCTAGCCAAACCCATGAAATCTTACTTCACTATAATGTTATGATTAAAACAATAATTCAAAACTTAGTTACTTTTTAAGAAAGTATAATCCATTTTACTTTGAATTACTTTTTTTTTGCTTAAAAATTTGTTGAAATCTAGTAAACTGTTCTATTTTCTATTCTATTGATGCATTTATTGTCTAAATAATTTGACAATGTTGATTTATCTAAAAAAAAAACAATAATAATAATAATAATAAAAAGACATTTTTCACTCAATATTTGGAAGATTGTCAGGGATGGGGAGGGAATAAGTATTATTTTCAGGCGTCAATAGGAAAATAAAACACCCATAATTGCAAGTGTTTCACTCACAACATACAACCCTGCCATTATAGGATATATCTACTTCGTCAAACACCAACACAAGTTAGACACAAGGCAAGTTTTGCAGGCAAATTACACCCCCGGGTTTTTGTAATCAGTGTTACCCTTCACATAAAAAGGTAACTCTCATTGGGTAGATCATTCAAGTAGATATATCTTTTGGGCTGCAAGGGTGGAGCAGTGGTAAAAGCTTGGACTCTGGAATCCTATCACAGGAGTTTAAATCCCAGTCAAAACCATTATGTTTGCTTTCAGTAGAGCCTCTCTTTAACTCAGGAAATTCACTCGTCTAGAATCGTAACACTGATTAAAAAAGCCGAAGGATATAATGAGCACATAAAACTGGCCTTGTGCTTTACTTGGGTTTGTGTTTGACCAAGTAGATATATCCTCACTAAATGAGTGGGCAGCAAAGTAGGAGCATTGGTAAAAGCTCAGGCTCTGGAAGCGTAGTACGCAAGTTCAAATTCCAGTCAAAACCATTGCATTTACCTTCAGGTGCCTCGGGCAGGTGGGGAGAGAGCAGCTCATCTAAGTGAAGGGTAACACCGAATGTAATAAGCCCCGGTAAGAGCATGTAAAATGGCCTTCTGCCAAACTTGGGTTGGTGCTCACTAATTAAATATAATATCCTCACTGAATGGAGAAGACTGTGCAAAAAAAGTCACTTGCCAAAAAAAAAAAAAAAAGTCAAGAAAGATGTGCTTCTTTTTTTTTTGATAATACAATTAAATAGGTATATGGGGCAAAAAATAATCAAAACTCTTATGAACTTGGTTCTAAACTTTAGAAAATAAAATTTTTAAAGCATATTTGATTTAATCATTGAAATAGAATAGGTTCTATTTAAGAGAGGCGGTTGATCATACAAACCTGGTCTAGAGGTAATGCATCATTATCTACCATCCGCATAATCCGCTCTAGCCGCTGTATGTGAAACTTGTGTTTGTCCTGCCATTGTCGCAACTCTTCATATCGATCGTTTTTCTAATAAATAAATAAAGAGTTTATAAAACAATAATATAGAATTTTTGAAGAATTAACATTCTAAGAAATTTCACTGAATAAAATATTTATTAGAACTGTAAAAACTGTTTACTTATTATCTACACAGATTTGATAAGTTTTTATAAAAATTTAGAGTAGTTTGCATCACCATTTCCTAGTGTAACAATTAAATTCTTTCAAAGTTATGATTTTTAATAAACAATCATAATATTCTTATCAAATATGATTACACAAAATTCATAGACACATTCATTTGAATTACAAAATGTATATATGGTAAGTTACTGAAATTACTGAGGGCAAGCTGCAACCACAATTTAATACTAGTCATCAATATTATTCTAAAGAAAACAAAATTAATCTGAAAAATACAATTAGGGACAACTTTTTATACAGTTCTACTAAAATAAAAATTTACTTTTGCCTGAAAGCTATTTTATCACTTAATTGATTGATTGAATAAGAGAAGGACAAACATGTTACTTACAAAACATTAAGAGAAAAATAGGAAAGACATAAGTTCATGAATCAATAAAAATTAATTTAATCCAATTCAGAATAAAGTTTGAAAAGATCCTCAAGTCTAAGATTACTGTATAAAATTCTAATATAAGAATTACCCAAAGTGAATAAGATTTGAATAAGTATCTGCTTTTTTTTTTTCAAAAATCATAAAAATACCCATCAGTTTGATAAATAAAAAAATATTTGCATTAAAAATATAAGCCATCTGTAAGAACTCTACAAGTTATGGTTTGTCTTAGAAGGATTTTTTGTTTGACGGACTAAACCAACTCTGGATTGTCAATAAAATGTCATATTCATCATGGGTAAGTAAAGTAAATGGATTATATAAACATAAGTATGCAGAAAAAGAATAATTTTGGTTACACACTATAGAGCATCTAAAATTACATATTAATAGAGGTACCATTATTATTATTATTATTTTTAAAAAGATATGATACAATATTAAAAGGGGTAGATTAGAAGAAAAATATTTTAAACTAAAAAAAAAAAAGAAAGAAAAGATAATTTATTTCAGCAGCAGATTGCCAGATAAGCAGAGCAAGCAAACAATTTGAATTCCTAGAAGACAAAAAGGTGTTGAGAGATTAAGATATTTCTGCATAAAGTTAGTATTTCCTTGAATGTCATTTATTAAAAAAAATGCTAGCTACTTTGGTGATTTTCTTAAGAATAAAAGGTTTAGATAGGAAGAAAATGATCAAAGAAAATCATGCAATATACAATAGGGCAAAGCAAACTTAGATTGGTATTTAATAATATACTAATTTAAAATTTTTTCATATTATATATCTATTATATTTTTCCTCTCTCTCTCTTTCTCTCTCGCTCTTGCTTACATGAATAAATTACTCATTGATTATCTTAAAGTTCCTTACCAATATTTCAGCTCATACAGCAAATTCTCAGCCAAGTCAAAAAAATTCCTAAGGCTAAACCCCCACTGAGCAAAAGAAATATTTAAGCATATTGAAAGCCATTGGCATTTTCTGGTATTAAACAAACACTCAGCACTAGACTTTATAAAATCATAATTAATATTTTCAATTCAACTAAATTGACAAATTAAAAATAAATATAAAGAGATTACTTTGAGGAGGGAGGGGATTTTATAAAAAAAAATAGAAGAAAAAGAAAGAAAACAGCAATATAAATGCTGTTTTAATCTAAAGAAGACAAAATGCTCTATCTTAGAAAAAGAAAAGGCAATAATGGGATCAAACAAAGAAATAATACCTTTATAAATTCAATAAGAAAATTAACAATTAAAATACAATTAGTGAAAGAAGTACTTTTTAAAATGATTTTGTTTTAAATTTAATAGATAACATGTTTCAAGTCAAATGTCAAATTGCTCAAAGGAAAAATAAAGAAAAAGTTTTTAAAAAGTAAAAAAAAAAGTAAAGTTAAAAAAAAAAGAAAAAAAGGAAATTAAAAAAAAATAATTAAAGATATGGAAGTTTACTAACCTTTTTTCTATTTTTCTGTAAGAAAATTTTGATAGGCAATAGAAAATTAAGATTAACAATGTATCACTAAATCTATTTCAAAATACCAATGCCATCAATATCAATTAAATAAAATTTGATATATATTAAAACATAATTAGATATATATTTAGTAATTTTAGAGTCACATTCAAATTTTTATACTCATATGCTTGATCTAAAAATCACATTTCTTAAATATTTTATTGAATTTATAAGTTTACATTTTTTTCATCATTATATACCAACTTTTATTGGGTTTATTTGTAAAAAAAAACATAAAAAAGCAACTATTATAATTAATATTTGAACACAGGGAATTCTAAAAATTACAAATAAGCATTCAGATAAAATGTCAAATTTTGAAAGAAAACAAACCTAACATTCTGACAGGTTGAGAAAATGATATGAGTCTTAGAAATATTGTAGTATAAATAATGGTTCTGCAAATTACTCTTCAAGCATTAAAAAAAAAACAAAGCACATACACAAATAACATCTTAACCAACAGAGTTGTAAGGTAACTACATATCTTCAGTAGGCTCAAGGCATTAGTATCCTGAATAGCATTAAAAAAACATTGGCTTAGGAGATTACGGAATACTATAAGTAAATAAATAAAGATATCTTTGACTTATAATATTCTAATATAACCAATAACTATGTACTGAATTCTTAACTTATATAATAGTACAATAAAATTTAAAATACACCATTTTTGTTTGGCCATGAAATCTAAAGGGAATTGATAAGTAAAATCTTGAAATATAAGAGAAGATTGCTGACATGCTGCGCAACACTTATAAATGGAAAATATTTTTAGTTGTAATTTTGTACAGGGTAGAGCTTGGTGGACTGATTTATTTTAAAGTAAAATAACTTTTACAAAAGATATGATATTCAACTTTCCTTAATTTTTTTAACATAGAATTATTGGAGTTTATAACGCTAACTTCGTCTTATATGTATTTTTAATTAATGATTATTCAAGTTTAAAATGGTAACCTACAACAAAAATACTGAATTTTCATAGCCTTCACATTCACCGGACTTGACTGCTCCGGATTGTTTATGGGGCTATTTAAAACAGGTTTGTTTACAGAATCCTTTAATGATTCAGCAGTTAAAAGAAAATATTCAAAGTGAGGTTGGAGCTGGAAACTTGCCATGAAAAAAGGTAATTCTTTGTGAGCAAGAAAATGGTGGTCATTTAAAAAGAGATTTTTCATACTTAGAAATACAAATTCTTTTAAATAAACTATTAAGATTCATTACAAATTTTTTTTTTTTTGTAAAAATAATTTTAGATTAAAATCCTACAGTCATCCAGCACGCACCCTGTATAAATGAAAATTTAGATATGTTTACTAATAACCAAATCTAGTTTTCAACAATTGAGAGGAAATCAGTAAAATGAAATTACTATAGTATTTGTAAAATAATTAAAAAAGAACCAACAGGAATTATTTGCACAAATATTTGACAAATATCAGTCAAACATGTGGGTCATGTAAGGAACAAATTTGGGTGTTTCAGAATCTATATTCAAATAAAATCAGGTGAAAACAAATCCTAAATCCTGATTGCATATTTATCAAGTTATGTTAAGAGAAAGAAGAAAAAAAAATTCTGAAGAAAATTCAAACCTAGCAAAAACAGACTACAAATGACAGGAAAAAAAAAAGCAAATATCTTTGCATTTACTAAAGAACTTCTAACTAACCAACCAAAGACATTATAGTGATTAGTTTCCTAATTGACAATTAAAGTGAATCTGTCCCAATTTCAAGTTTCTCGGGGGTGCAGCCAGAGTTAGTATAGAACTGAGTAATATATAAAACAAATCAATATACAATAGCGTAAAACACACTAGAAATTTGAAAGAGTAAAAAAAAAAGAGTGGGGGAAGATAAAAAAAATCTTAAAAGGGTTAGTAAAAACAAAACAAAAAAAAAAACAAAAAAATAAAGCAACAGTGCATTTCCCATTCACAGCCAATAAACTGGAACATTACAAAGGAAACTTTTTTTTTTGTTTTGTTTTATGGCATATGAATCTCTTTAGATCATTTAATGCTTAGAACAACCATTTTAGATAAATGTTTTTTTTTTGTAATCATAGTTTTTTTTCGACCAAAACAATATGAACTATTTTATCTATAGCTGGAGGGAATGTGGGGATTCATACCTTTCCCAAGGGTATCAGTATAAATGTGTATATGAAAAGAACAACTAGGATTCAAACTTGCATATTACGATTCAGAAGTCAACTGCTTATCCCCTGCCTTAAGTGGACCTCCCTAGAAACAATTATTGAAGGTAGAGCTAATGTGACAAAAATTAAAAATAAAAAAATAAAAATAATTTTTAATGAAAAACATAATCAAAATGTTTATTATAATTAATTAAAGTTATCAATATTAACCCTTTAAAGCCTAAAGAACCAATATACTGGCCCTAGCGACTTAAGGCAAAAGAAGACACATATACAACATTATTTCAACCTCCACTTTTGGACCCTGACTTGGCAATATTACCAAGTATTCACTCAGAGCTAATCTATTAAAGAACCTTGTTAGGGTCGAATTGTCAGTGTCTCTTTTTTTGCCTTTGGTTACTAAGGCCGATATATCAGCCTCTTAGGATAGAAAGGGTTAAGGATCTTCATTTATAAAAGGCACACTTTTTTTGTTTTCCAGTATAAACAATGTAAGCAGCAGATAAGCTATTCATTTTTTTTTAATAAGCATTCTTGAGTATTCATTCCACTCAAGCATGAGAGGAGAAAGAGAAGAAAAGTGAACTCCTCAAATGCCAGAGAGAAGATCAGGGAGGGGGGAGCAAGTTGGGAAGGGATTGGGAAAAGAGCAATAAAAGAGAGAAAACAAAAGCATAAAAAATCCAAACCACAAGGCCACCACCCTCCTTCCAAACCCTACTGCACAAAGGATGGAAAAGTTATCAATATGGTTTAGAGAGGAATGTTTTACTGTCAATATTTTTTGGGGGAAGGGGAACACTGCAAAAATGGCATCCACCCATGGAACATACCCTCAACTATGTTGTGGTTCCGATCAGCCAGATCATTCAGGCAGCAAAGAACATAGAGGGAAAAAAGAAAAATCAAACAAGTAGTGCCACTTTAATGAAATTTTAGATTTAAATACACAGCTTCATCATCAGCAGAAAAAATGAAATGAATGAAATCAATTTAAATTAGAAAACTAGAAAAAAAAAACACAAAAACAAAAAATCTGTCAACTCAATGCAACTCTACTAAGCAATTAAAACCCATTTGGTGAATATGAAGGTATGAAAATCAAAAAAGAAAAATCTTAACTCGATACTGAATTAGTAATTTTTAAGTTAACAAAAGAAACCTGATATTGCTATTAATACCTACGAAATAAAGCAAATAATACTCATCTAAAATTATATTTTAATTCAAGTTTTTTCTTATATTGAAAATAATTTAAATTTTAACAAATACCAAATAAGTTTATTGTTAGTGATCAAACAGGTTAAAAAAATTGAATTACATTAGAAAAAAAAACTAAAATCACAAAAAAAATGTTTAATATTTTTGAGAAATTTAAAAAAAAAGGATCACTTTTTAATATAATATGGCAAAATCACAAATATGTTCTAAAGACAGATAAATTATTTTAGTTGAATATCTAATAACATTATATTATTTCAAAAAAGCAACCGTTAAATGTCGGCTATTTGGAAATAATATCATTATTACTATTGTTGTTGTTTTTATTTATGTGTATTTTTTTTTATTTTCGAAATTTAATTTCTGTTTTTTACATTAATGTAAATCAACAAAGACATTTCACTATTAAAAAACAAAAGAAAAAATTGTTGTGCATAACATTTATATGCATAATTGAGCATTAAATAATTGATGAAGATAAGTTATCAGAAATTCAAAAGATTATTGCACTTTCTTTTTATCATAGAACTAGCCTTACTGGCTCACTAAAATCTAACTTAAATAAACCACAAGACTAGAAAAACAAATAAGTAAATACCTAGAAAAAAACACTCACACACAAATGTTGGTTTTCCAAAATAGTAATAAGTATTGGAAAAAATCCTAATTGAAAAATAATAAATTAACAATATATTAAAACTCAAATAGTATCCAATATTACCTTAAAAACTATATCATTTGAATAATATTTTTATGCCAATTATCAAATGATGGATATGTAATAAAGCAATATCAGGTAACATAAACTTATATATTAAAAATAAAATAAAAAAAACAACTTGTCTTAATTGAAAGAGAACTAAGATGAAAAACAAGTAACTTTTTTTAAAAAATAAAAACCAGCAATTTTCATTTAATAGAAAAAAAAACAAGGAGTAAGTGCTTTGAAGAACAATGATTATAATCATGCATGCATGTATGTAAGTATATATGTATGTTTGTATAAATGTAAGTATGTATGCAAACCAAATAAAAAATATAACTGACCTCTTTATCAAGTTTTTTCTTTTTGGACCCTGCAACTAATGTCTCCAGTTCACTCTCAAACTTGTCAAGTTGCATATTCAAGCTTTCTATAGAATGCTGAAAACAAAGCAAGATTGATCCTCAGAAAAGTTTCGAAAGGAAAGCAAAGGAAAACCATACCCAATCCTGATTGCCCTGATTAAATTTAATACATTACCATATGAATACTAAATTAATTCAGCCTCCTACATTCATTATAGATACAAAAAGAAATTATTTTAAATAAACATGTAAAGAATAAATATACAAATTATTTCTGATAAGTTGAGATTTTTTTTATCAAGTTAATAACATTGTAATTTGAATAAACAATGTATACCAAATCATCCCATCTCATTAAAAATATAAAAATTGAATAATCCAAAATTTCAAAATATAGTATTGATAAGATAAATAATAGAAGCATCTGTTGTAAATAAAAAAAAATTGAATTTCAAGCAGTTCTTTTTTTAAAAGAAATCTTAAGTATTGCATTTTTATAAAATTTTTCAATCAAAGTGAATGATTAACCTAAAGCAAAACGATTAGATATATGCTAGAAAGAACACCAGGAAGAATTAAGGATTTGAAATAAAGGAAAGATATCTTAAAGCAATAAACAATAATTTTCCTTCAAATATATATTTGATAAATCTCTCTTAAACACATTTTGATATTTTAGGAGGCTAAAAGTGTTTCAAATTGACATGTCCAAGTTATGTACAAAAGCTTGAAGCACAAAGAATTTGCAAGTCAAGGACCAACTTCTTCTGTTGATTGAAGTTACCAACCTGTGGCAGAGTTTTCAAAGCAAGTAGCTGGTCTTCTATTATGAAATAATCTTTTTCAACAAACAACACAAAAATAAAAGCATGTTATTAGATCCATAATACAGGTTAAACAATAAAAAAATGGGTACTGGATTGAAGATTTTGACTTCCATAAAAAAATATAGTTTATTTTTATTTTTGAGATGAGGCTTCATAATTTTTAGGAATTAACTTTATTATTCAGACATGATTAGAAAAACAAATTGGATTTATAACACCATCAGATCCAACCTTGATCGCCCTTCGGGGCCCGTGCCGCAGCGGATAGAGGTGTGGGAGTCTCTACGGTTCCAGGTGAGTATCGTCAGAAGATAGCTGTTTTAATTCCTACCCAAGTCGGCCAGAGGGATTTACTTGGTCACAAAAACATGGTTGAATAGACAACCACTATGGAAGGCAGTGACTTGGTGACAAGACGCAGCATCCCTATCTGAGGTTACAGTTAAAAACACAAGTACACAGCCTGAGGTACACTGGGCAAAAACATAGTATAGAAACATCAAAAACCTACCAAGATGAGGGCAAAAGTCCGAATAAAGTTAATTCCTAAAAATTCCATAAAATATTTATTATCATATAAAAGAATTTCCCACAATTTCTACACCTTTTTTTTTTTTTTTGGGGGGGGGGGTTTAATACTGAGAAAAAGGTTAAATATATAACTGGTTAGGATAAAACTTAAGTTTAAAAAATACAAAAAAATACCAAAAGATTTTTTTAATAATTCTGACAAAAAAAAAAAATAGCCTGATAAGTATATTAATGATTTGATTAAATCAAATTTGATATTTTCTTTTAAATGACTCCATCGAAATAACTTTACTCTAGAGGTTTAAATAATCTTTAACTAATTGAAAAATTTTATTGGATAGTTTTTGTGGATGAAAGATGATAATCAAATGAAATTAATACTTTAGCCTTATTTAAAACTTCAATATCAATGTCAGTGTGTCTTTTTTGGCCTTTGGTCACTAAGGCTGATATATCGGCCCCTTAGAGTCAAAAGGGTTAAGGATCAGCTATTTTAGAGTTTGTATTAAGGATTAAATAGAAACTATTATTTAATAATTATACAATACTATCAAAAATCCCATGAAAAAAATAAACAAAAACATACAGATAAATAAATAAAATGCTCACAGATAACCAATTAATGATTTCCCCTTTCTCTTTTGTAACTGGATCCATTTTGGCTGCAGCACCAAGACCTTCTTTGGAATAAGCTTTTGTTTTTGTCTCCTTTTCAACGATCTTAAACCTTTCCATTTGCTACAATAATAAAAAAGTTTGTATCAGTAAAAGTTGAAAGAAATCAGGGCTCTACAGACAAAATTAATTTTAATTGACCTTTGACAACTAAATATTTCTTACTAGCCAATTAGAAAATTTACTAGCCAAACCATGTAATGTTTTCAATGTTATGAATAAACCAATAATTTTAGGTGAAGTTATGTTTAAATTTCAAATTATGACACAGACAAAATTTCTAGGAGGAAATTCAGCATGCCTGGTTATAAGTTTATCCACATGCTATTAGTTTTTTTTGAAGTTCAAAAGAATCGACTAATGTCAAAGTTTTGGAAAATGATACCTCATGATTAATTTCCTTTTAGTTTTAGAGATACTTCTTTAAAGAGTCTTATTTAAAAAAAGAAAAAGTAATTATTAACCTTTTATTGTTTAAATATTTATCTTTGATTGTTTTATTTTAAGAAAATATAAGTTGAAAAGACATTCTTCATTCACTAATTGAAGATTTGTCCGTGGAAAAAGAAACCCAAAAAAAACATTCGCCAAAAAGATAAGGAAGTTTTTTTATCTTTAGTCGCCAATTGGAAAAATCAGTCGCAAATGCGAGTGATTTACTCGCAATGTAGGGCCCTGAATGCTATTATGTTAAGTGTCACAAAGGCATACAATAGCTTCCATTATGTCCATTCTTGGCATCGGTATATTCAATGAATGAGTGAATCCACTCCTTTCAGTTAAGAGATTATATATCTTGGTCGAAAGATAAAAACTTCTTCTAATTCTCCTAAATTCCGCCATCCTTTACGTACTTCTATGAAAAGATTTGATTCCATTACTGTTTATCAAAAGATACATCTTGTGATTCCAAGAGATAATTAGCAATACCGTGCTAAGCCACTTAGCAGCCCCAACACAGAATGTAGCTTGCGGTGCCTTTACCCTTAAAAAGCAAAGCGCAACCTCCTCAACATACTAGAGCCTTTGACTATATACATATATATATATGTATATATATATGTGTATATATATACATATATATATGTATATATATGTGTATATATGTGTATATATATGTGTATATATGTGTATATATATGTGTATATATGTGTATATATAT
>JAUZSX010000027.1:389056-406090 GCA_034780655.1 Idiosepius hallami | reverse complement strand
CTGTTTGGAATTTAGTTGCGAAGGGAATTAGTGGTGGGGGTTTGAATGTGTCTCGATTCATGAAATGTTGGCCTTAACATATTCAACCACTACCGTGGTTGAATCATTACCTGATTAGGGTATTAGATTATTAAAATCTTGCGACCACAACATTTTGCTAAATAACCTCATTTGGGTCACAACCCACAGTCTAAGAAGTCCTGAAATATGTTATCAAGTAGCACTTACAAAAATACAAATAAAAGAAAGTTAAACCAACTTACTTTATGCCAAATATCTTCAAACGTTTCAACTCCTTCACTCACTTTTTTTAAGCATCTTTCAATCTCACCTGAAAAAAAAAATTGAAGTTTACATAAAACCTTGAAGACATTTTAAGAGTTGTTGATAAAAACAAAGCCCAAAAATTTCCTCTACAACATCAAAATAAACAATTTTACAATTTAGTGACATAAAAACAATATTAATTTCTACCCATTTTCAGACAAAGAACTTTTTCATAAACCATGTATACATTGGTTATTAACGCTTTGGACCCATAAGGGCCGATATATTGGCCCTAGCAAACCAAGGCAAAAGAAGACACACCGATATTTTGTTGGAAATATTACTGGGGTTCCTTTGGAATTATTATTTGCATAATTCACACATGCAAATTACGCACTGATGTCTCTTGCTGTGTACAAATAGCAATGCGTTTAGATTCCAGAGCTAATTACTGAAAGAAAATGATTTCTGATTGAACTAAGACATCCACTCCTCTAAAACTGAAAAATTCAACTATAACTAAAGAATTAGAAGTGCAAACTTTTTTGGAAGGAGTCGAGTCTAGTTGAGTCAAGGTAAGTCCAGACAGCCACACTAAGGTAATTCAAACGTAAATTGTTTGTGTTCTTTTGGCTCCATCCAAAGCGACTGTGGTTGCATGGAACACACACTGGCCGTTATCCTCCTCAATTTTTACTTTACTGTTTACTGTAATGTTAAAATAAATTTCTAACAAGTCAGAGTCCAAAGGATTAATGTTTTATAAAATGTCTGAAAAATACATTTTTTTCAATTCTATGACTGCAAAATAGATCATAATAAAAGAATGGTTGCATAATGATAGATATTTAAAGTCTTTTGAAGAACATTTCTGGTTTGTTGCTTAGCTTACACCAAGGGTTCTCAACCAGGATCCATGGAATACTCTTGGGGGATTCACAGGTTAATATAACAAATTTGGGGGTCCATAATGATATTTTGGTGGTCCATGATAAAATTCAACTCTCAATGGTTATTATTATTATTATTATTTTAATAATTTCTACTGTAATTTTGGTTTGACATGAAAAAAAGCTAAAGTAGACATTCAAAACAAATTTGAACATGTTTTCTAGATTTCAACAAATTTGCATAAAATTGCCTTGAAAGCAATTTAAAAGAAAAAAAAAAGTAATAGGAGTTGGTTTTAAATATGCACCCCAGGCAGTGGGTTATTTTCCTATTATCTGTTGTCCTCTCATACTAAATAAATAGTATATTGTTTTATGACCAATAGTTATGAGGGGGTTACTAAGATAAAAAAGGAAAAAGAGATCCATGGGTAAAAAAGGGTGAGTATTATGGGTTTACAGCACATCAACCTTTTCAGTCACTTTATGTTAAGATAATCTTTGATATATTTATTTTTGTCATACTGTATAACACTATATGGACTAGTTAATCCATAATTGAGAGAATAAGGGAAAATATAGCTTCCCCAAGGGTGGGTATTAACCAAAGAAAAATTTATTTCATTCATAACCAAAAAAAAAAAAAATTCTTAAATAACCATTTTTGAAAATCCTTGAGATGAGATATGATAAATGTTATGTTACAAGTATTATTCAAACTATTTTCATCATCCTTATTGGCATTTGTTTCACAACATTTCAACCAAATTAAATTTTGGTCTTCCTCACATATTATAAAGTGATTCATATCACTTTATATTACCTGATAGATCAAAATCAATATGAATCATTTTATAATACCTGAAGAAGACTAAAGTTTAATCCAGATGAAACATGAATTAGATAACAATAAAGATGAGGACAATAATCCAAATAATATTAGTAAAATTCTTAAATAACCCGTTTGTAATTTGCATCAAAGAATCATTTTTATTGTTTACATTGAAATATGAGTGAAGAGAAAGTTAAAATGAATGTTTAAAACTAAGTGAAAAATAAAATATCAATACAATGAAATTCTTCAGCTAAGATTTGTTTGTTTGTTTTGTGTTTAACGGCATATCAACACTTTTAGCTCATTTTAATGCAGAGAACAACTACTTTAGATAAACAATATTTTTAATAACACAAGCTGCACTATTTAATCCATAGCTGGAGGTAAGATAGGGATTCATACCTTTTCCCAACAGTATTAGTCGATTTGTGAACGTAGACGGTACAATTTGGATTTGAACTTGCATACCACAGTTCCTAAGTCTGATTGCGTGTCCAGTGGGCCACGTTGACCGCCTCTAAAATTTAATCTGCAGAATCTTTATTGATAATAAGCTAGGAGTAAAACTATTGAAAATAGGCAGCGAAGTGGAGCATTGTAAACGCTCGGACTATGGAATCCTCTTATGCGAGTTCAAATCCCAGTCAAAACCATTGCATCCACCTTTACCCGCTTTGAAAAGTAGCTCAACTAGGTGAAGGGCAACACTGATTTCAAAAGCCAACAAAAAGTGCTCCAGTTTGGGGATTGAGCATAGGGCTAGCGACTCTTTCTCGTAAAACAAGTATGCTACGGAAACAGCAAAAAAAAACAAATTTGCTGCTACTAGGTGTAATGGTTGATGGAAAACTATTGAAACCTATTCATATTTTGTAATAAAATCTATAAAAATGTCTAAGTGTATAAATTTTCTTGCTTATACTAATGTGAAAATGGCCTACTTTCATTTTTGCATCTCACATACAAGTGATCAATTTGTATTGTATATACAAAGAAATAGCTCTTGCAACAGATGTAGTAGGTCTAATTTGAATAATAGTAATAAAAAGCAGATTTTAAGTGTCCATTGCTATTTTTAACTGTAATATAAAATATCTGTGATGATATTCTGTAGAATTTTAACTTAAAAAGTAATTTACAACCTGTTCGTGTCAGTTTACAGAATTAAGAATTCGTGTGAAGGTGCTATATAGAGATGGTTATTTTTTGGGCAGTGAAATTGAAGCATTTGTAAAAGCTCAGGATTTAGAATCATAGTACGAGAGTTCAAATCCCAGTCAAAACCCTTGCATCCACCTTAAAAATGGCCTTGTGCCAAACTTGGCTGGTGCTGTTCACCAAATAAATATATAGAGAGATATGGTTATGGACATGGCTGTTTGGAATTTTCTTTTATAAAAGAACTTTTAACCAAATTGATATTTGCTACACTATCAACTTGATTTCATTTAAGAGAAATATATTTTAAAAGTACTCTTCTTATAACTTGTAAGATCAAAGAAATACTGATAGCCTTTTTAATTTGTTATCTACATAAATGAGATTGAATTTTACATTCAGCTAAAAACCAAAAATAATTTGAATAAATGAATACTTATAATAACCCAAAAAACAGTAAAATTAAATTTTAAATAATAATACTCTATTTTCTAAAGACATTTAATTAAAAAAACAAAAACATTATTGGACACTTAATTTGGGAGAACAGAAACCTGTGGGTAGTTGAGGAATAGCTGGAAAGCAGGTACATCATGACACACCTTAAGATCCATGCAAACAAAGTTACTGAGATTGATAAAATTATTTCATACTAGTATCTAACATTTTTAGATACTAACAGGGTTGCCAGATTGGCCTTTTTAAGGCCAAATTTAAATAATCTATCCTTTTTTTCATCAGTTTAACCTTAAAATTTACATTTTGGCCATTTTAAAATTTGGCTTCTTTCTTAATTTTACACTATTTTTTTTCTATTATGTAATTATTGTCAACTTGGTTATTTGAATCTGCAATAAATTTACAGTTAGGAATAATTTTTATAATTTTTTGATTGAAGATTTAATTTATTTGAAATGTAAACCTTTATAATATCTAAGTGGAAAAAGACTTATGATTCTTGAAGAAGCATGGGAAAATCAATTTAAGTATATTTTTCAATTTGGATATAAAAATTACAATTTGGTCTTTTTTTTTAAATAGATATTTTATTGTTTTGGCCTTTTTTTTTCTTTTTTTTGGCTTGTCATTTAGCTTTTTGTGCTTTTTCTAGCCCGGCAACCCAAGATACTACTAGCAGCATACATATTAAATTATAATGTCATGATTAAACACAAAATCTTGCTTAACTTATAACAATGCTGGACAGTTGTTTTAATTGTATTGGATCTCATCAGTGACATGCAGTGTTTTTACCATCCTGAGTGGAATTCAAAGCTTCACACCAACTTGTGCAAAACAAACTCTAACAACTGATAGACAAAACAGTTAAGCATTTATATTCACAATTGTATTAGCACTCTTTCCTTCTAAAAGATAATATTTTTCGGTCATTAATTTTTAGGGTATTCTGAAACAACACCTACCTAAAAACACTCCCAGACACATGAAGTACAACTGCCTGGATTTTCAAGAAAATATGGCCCAGCCATTTCTGAGTCCATAGGGAATGGACTCACAAGAAAAGTTCCATTTATAAATAAGTTTAGATATGCAAGAAATATCTTGTGGCTCAGTAGCAATTTTGGGGGTTCCGAATAAGAGAAAATATTTGATTCACTTTCCATATATTCTTACTCTTAGGATTATTTCTTCATTTTTTTTTACCTATCAACCTCCATAGGTTATTTGAGGTCAGTTAAATTTTCTTATTTGCATTTTTCTTGATTCAGATCTTCAGAAATTTAAAGATATTCACTATATCAGTGTATTCAAATAGATTTTTTTTTAAAGTTGAAGAGGTTCTTTCTAAGGTTGGTGAGTGCTTTATAAGGTTGTGTATATGACTGTGACTGTGAGGTGTTTGGCAAGTTGTTCTACATCTTGGTTTTCATTCTTTGTTCAGTATAAAGGAATGTGTGAGATTAATGTGTCTTATGTGAAGGTGGGATAGGATAACTTGATTTTCTTTGATTTTGTAAGGGCACGGGTGTATTTGTCTATCTTGGGTCACAATTAAAATAGTTAACAATTATTTGGTTCCAGTCTTGTCACCATTTATTTTGGAAAAATTCATTTATTTTTGGTTTCAAATCTGTACATGGCATTTTGAGATTTTCAGGGGTTAATTTGAGAGCAGGTTTGGCTGCTCTGTCTATTGGCCTGTTTTGCAATTCATGGCTCATCCAAACAGCTCTGCAATCAAGTTTTCCTCTAATCAGGATTGATCGCATACAGAATTAATGTCAGTCAGATTTCCTAACCAATAGCCCATTAGTAGACATCTTAGAATCTTTAATAATTGTTAAGGAAATCTGAGATGGGAATAAGAATAAAGAGCAACTTTTTAAGGCTATCTATTTTAATTATTACTTTTGACCTCTTAACAAGTCCCCAAAAAACTTTATCCCTAGCAAATAAAAATATAGAAAAATTGTAAAATAAGGAAAGAGAGGCAATGGTCTCAGTCATTAAATGGCCACTTTTTTTTTCTAAAGAACATTCCAGAATCATTCTTCAATCATTTTGAAGCAAGTTAGTTCAATTAAAAAGCATCAGAAGAGCCAAGGACACTCATACACATGAAACTTGAATGATCTTTAAAGGAAGAATGCATGATTTTTTAAATAAGCACATTTGATATGAAATTTTTGGAAAGATCTATTTGTTCTTTTCTTTTGCTTAGTTTTGATCGATAATTTTATAAAATTGAACATCTTAAGAGAGTTATGACAGTTGGTGAATCAGACCCGCTGGGTAGCAAAGATGGTTCAAACCAACTGGCTTGTCAAATATGAAGTTTTTGGAGTGCCGCTTTACAAGTGACTGATATAAAAGTATTAACAGCTCTTGCTGTCAGAGAAAGAGAGGGTTAAGAAAACTACGGTAACAATTACTACAAAAAAAAAAAAAAAAAAGACAAACTTTTACTAAAACCCAAGTCAGCTATAAAAATAGCCAATAGTAAAGCAATCAAGTTCTTTTTCTTTAACTGAGTGTTTCAGAGTTTTATTTCCTTTATGAATTTATTTCCCGTGTCCCATCTCGGTACAAAATAGGTAGAAAATGTGTCTGCTGGGAGGTGAATACTTAAGTTTACAGAACAGAAAAATAAAAAGGTTAAGATATAAAATATTTTGAGCTCACATCAATAATTAGAGAAGTGCTTTGAAAATGTTCAATTCCTATCACTAAAGATGAAGAATCTATTCTCATAAAGAAATGCCTTTCCTTTACTTATAATTGCTGTTACACCTCTTCATATACGACTACCTAAACATATGGCATGAAGTTATCACCTCAACAACTGACGGCAAATCTAACATGTCATGTCAAAGTATCAGAGTTAACCTATTATATGGTAGCATGAATGAACTGAGACTTCTGTTCACAGTTTCACTCAGTAAATATCTCTAGTTATGTGCTTTTACTTTTTAGGGATAATTAGTTTTATTTTGTTCAATATCATTAATTATTCCATAATCATGTGTCCCCAAAAAAACAGTGCTTTTGGTAGCAATGACAAAAAAAAAAAACTCTTTTATTGATTATTTTTTAAAAAATTTTATTATGTCTAATAAATATTCTACAATTCATTTTTTAGGTTTTCTTTTAATAATTACGAATTAAGGAGTTATGGCAGGTTTTTGGACTAAGTAAAGATTAACTTGACATTCAAATTAGGGTACAAAAAAATGTTTGATTTCCAAATACAATGCTCCAGATATGGGGACCAGAACAGAAAGAAGGATATTATATTTACTTGGTGAGCACCAACCCAGGTTTGGCACAAGGCCATTTTTACGTGCTCTTACCTGGCCTTTTTGCATTCGGTGTTACCTTTGACCTAAATGAGCTGCTCTCGAGTTAACAAGCCCCCATTTGCTCCCGGCAGCTAAAGGTGAATACTATGATTTTTGACTAGGATTTGAACTCTGGTACTATGATTCCAGAGCCCGAGCTTTTACCAATGCTCCAACTTTGCTGCCCAGAAAGGAGGATATATCACTTACTCTGTCGCGCAAAGGTAATCCCTAATCAATTGAAGATGTCATAACATTTTTTTTTTTTAAGATTGGAAAGAAACTTTAATCAACATTGCTCAAAATAATCAAATTATTAAGTCTATCTTCTTCATTCCTTGCAACACAAATTGACAATTCAAATTTATAATAAAAAGTACAAAATAAACTCATACTTGAAATTAAGGATTTTTCTTGCTTCCAAGTTAGTGTATAAAATTAGATAATCCTAAATGTTATAGTTAAGAACTTAACAACACTCAAATAAGGGCAAGTAATTTAAATTCTGTGATGGTATACAAATTCCAATACTTGTTTGTTGATTAAAAGTGTAGACCTTAAATTGAAGTAGGCCTTAACGTTTTTTAAGGCATATTTTTCATAATATTCTAAAAAATTTAACTATTACAATACTGAATATTTTACATAATGTAAATTTGTAAGTCATCATCATATCGTGCCGCTCCATCTCAAGAGGAAACGACGGACAGCAATCAGGGCAAGAGATGCTAAGTAATTATTTAATTGGGGAGATGTAGCAAGCCTCTTCGTGGTGTCCCTGTTGATCTATTAAGAGACTAATTGCTACACTATGCTCAGTCTAGAGACTCCGAATGTGGTAAAAAATTTCTAACTTATGTATGTACCGATTCAAAATGTATGAATTAGCATAAAAAGCTCCAAATTTTCGGTTTCACTTTTGGGGGAAAAAAAAAAAAAAAAAGAGATCTAATTCAATCTATATACAATTATTTCACAAAAAAAAACATTTAAGATAATTAGAGAACCAAAGAGAAAGTAAATATTGTAAATGAACATCTGTAAACTTTATAAGTTATGATTGACAAACATTAAGTTTTCTAACTTTTTTTGGTTCTTTGAGAAAAATAAAAGTGTGAATTCTAGTGTTTTCTTTTTGCAATACATTAGATATTTTCTTCAACAAATATAATGATACACATTATATAGAAGATGAAGGGATCATTTTTTAATATTTAATGAAATAAGGAGCTATTGATGGTTATTGAATTTTTTCATGGATAATTAATTGTATCCATACATACATATTTAAAAAAAACGGTTCTTTATAGAAATAATCACAAATTAAATTAGGCAAAAACATACCTAGAATATAATAAATAGAATATAGGGTTTTCAAAATTTTCCTTTAGAAATTAAAAACTAATTTAAATCTTAATGCAAATTATTGATTTAATTTCATAAATTAGTATACAAAGAAAAATTAGTAGATAAAATATGAAAATGCATCTTTCCATATAAAAATATCCAATTTAATAATTTCAAATCAGCTGATTTGAATTGTATAATATATAATGATATACAGTTAAATCTTAAAGGGAAAATTCTATTTAATATTCAGAAAAATTACTTTATGAAATGAATTTTTACATGCATAATTTCGAATTTCATCAACCTTTACACCCAGTGGTGTGTTAGGCAGCAAATTTGTATTTGCTGTTTCCGTAGAATACTTGTTTTTAGGAGAAAGAGTTGATAGCCTAACTTGGGGACCTTTTTTGGGCTTTTGAAATCAGTGTTGCTCTTCACCTAGATGAGATACTCTCCTGACTAAACGAGCCCCATCTGCAGAGGCAGCTAAAGGTAGATTTATGGGTTTTGACTGGGATTTGAACTCTCGTAATACGATTCCTTATTCCGAGCTTCAACCAATGCTCCACCTAGCCACCCATAATTTCACATAGTGCAATTAATTCGGTGAGACAAGACTGAGTGCTGTATGAAAAAAACAATTGTTTTGTTTCACTCTTGAAACATAATTTACAATGATAGCCAATATTCTAACTTCATCTTAATATTATGATAATTTTATTACACTGACTACCAATACCAGTTTAAACTAACAGTAACAGCATAGCAAATCTCCCTCTCCTTACCTAAAGACTAATTAATAAATAATTATCTTCAATACTTTCAGGAGAAGTCCACTTGGGCAGTGGATATAGGTAGTAGGACTTGGGAATCATAATATGCAAGTTTGAATCCTAGTCGACCGGTTAGTGTTCACATATGGATCAATATACTTGGGAAAAGGTGTGAATCTGCAAGTTCACTAGGGCTTTTGATTAAATAGTGTATAATATGCTATTCATTATACTACATGCAGATAAAAAGAACATTCCTCAAAAATTATTGTTTCCAGCATTAAATGACCTAAAAAGGTTGATAATGCCACAAAACAAGACAAACAATACTTTCAGATTTTATTCTTTTCAGTTACCCAAATTTGTTTTTCATATCCATTGAAAAAATAAAAAAAAGATTCCTCAACTAACTGCAACTACGAATAACCCTTAACAACGGTTTCTGTTAACCAAACTTTATTATTATTATTAATGATCCTTTTTTAAATTTTGATAAAATCAAACTTAATTTAAATAAATGTTGATGCAGGCAGATGTATGCCATGATCACTGTCCACGCCAATCTGAGTAATTGAAAGAATCTATTATCAATCAATATTTATCTTGTACTAAGCGAAAGCGAGTGTCGAGGAGTTTGGATGGCAGATTTTGTTTGAAATATTATGGACTAGTTGTTAATGTTGTAATTGTTGTTGTTCCACATATTCAAATATTAATTTGATATAAATAATCAATGAAAACATTAGTTATCTCCCTTTTTAAAAGAAAAATGTTTTTAAAGTGACATAAAAAGATAATCGTTTTTACATTTGTTCACTCACTGACACTAACACTGCAGTTAAGTAGTGCACTCACTGACTGGTTTTTGTGCAGTCAGTATGTACAATTTGTCTGTGGTGTGGTTGGTGCACTCTGCACTCACTAGACAAATTTATTTTTAAAAAAAACCAAAAAACCTTTAAATAAAAATCAATAAAACTCGGGGAAAAAAATCATTTTAGAGTTAAGGCAAATATAGCCAAATATCAAGTCAACATTAATCTGGCATAAAATATACGTTATTTATTTATTTTTTAGCAAAAAAATAAAAATAAATAGACATTATTTTTAAACGAGTTTATGCGAGAGTTCTGAAATAAGACATTTTTTACGGGACCAATATCAACTCTTCAGGTTGTGTTAATACGAAAACAAATTTTTTTTATTGTTTCAAATATTCAAATTTTTTAGTTATAACGAGTGAAAAAAAAAGAAATAACGAAATAGAAAACTCTGAAAGTTTGATTTTGTTAAATAAAGTTTAGAATTAAATATAATCATGAAATCATTCAAGTCTTCCTAAATAAAGATTTTTTAAATTCAAATTTAATAAAACTAAACAAGAGGAAGAAGGGAAACTTTCTGCTTTAATAAGTGAAAATGCCATCTTGAAAATAAAACTTAAAATCCATATCAAGCCAAAATATTTCCTTCCTTCCTTTCAACATTCGTCTCTTCTTACTTTCGCTTACGTAGAGAGAGTTTCGTATATTTAATTATTAGGTAAGGGGAAAAAAATCATATATATAAATATATAAAAGCTTAAACAACATAAACGCAGAAAGCGGGGTATTTTTTAAAATCTGTCTATAGAAAATGTAATTTATCTTTTTAAAAATATATATAAAATTATGAACTTTTATGGTCAAATAATAATAAAAAAAAGAACAGTCGCAAAGCAAAAACCTATTTGTTAAATAAGATTTTAATAAAAATCACATCACGTATTTTATTTATTTTAATGTTTTCCGTTTAGAAAACATTGACATTTGAAGAAAATCTATAAAAATGGAAGTGCAATAATTTTTACTTTTACACACGCACAAAAAGTAATAATTAGTTGGTATGAAAAGAAAAGTCTAAGAACAAAGGGAAGCAAGCAAACACCTCGAGAAATGTTTTTACACTCGAGGTAATTAAATCTAGAATGAATAATTACAACTCTGAAAGAGTAACAATAAAAACCCAAATAAAATAGTCGATATAAAAATATTCAGGTATAAAATAAATCTAAAATAATATCTAAACGAAATATATTATTATCATTAGATAAGAAAATTAAATCCCTTTCCAATAGTGTCCGTTTTGGTACCATTATGAATTTTTGAAAAATAAATTTTCAAATTAAGAGCGTAAAGCTATTATAATAAAATAAACAACAGAGGAATATATTATTATTTGTATTTAAACTATTAACACTGAAAATAAAACATTTCCAAAGAAAGTCTCATATTTAAACAAAAAAAAATGAATGTTGAAATAAATTGCAATTAAACAGTTTGTGATTTGAGTGGTCTTATTTCTTTCTTAAATGTAAAGTAAAACTAGTAATAATCAACTCAAACGAATTTAAAAAGAAAACAAATCTTAATGCATAATAATTTCAGCTTAGGGAAAAATATCGATTTTTTGTAGACAAACATTAATCTTCATCGATTTGTTAGTAAAAATATCAATTTTAGTTTATTTGTATTCAAAAACAAAAAAGGTGAACTAACTTATATTTATAGAGGGAGAGAGGGGGTTAATTAGCTAGAGTCATTTTCAGACGTAACTTATCTTATGCTTTAATTATTATTATAATGATAGTTTCTCATTAAAAGTCGTACGATGGATTAAAAAATGCTCAATCGTAGTGTTTTCTACCAGAGAAAAACTGTTAACAATAATAATAATAATAATAAGGCGAGGGTAAAAGTGGAGCCAGACATGGAAGAAGAAATGAACAAACACAGATGAAGAAATAGTTCCTATCTTTTTCTTTTTACACAAATAAAGTTTAATCTTGCTGCAGATATCATCAGAAATAATTTCTAAAATAATAATTTAAGAAAAAAGGAACAATATATAAGTATTAAAACACAAGCTAGTAAATATATATGTTTAAAATGATAATAATAATAATAATAAAGAACGTAAAGCAGAAACAGACAACACGTATTATTTTCTTTTCCTAAAAATAAAAATGCAGTAACAAAAAATGGTACTGAATTGATTTTTTAAAACAATTTACGCTGTTTTTTTAGTTTCTGTATAACACGCGATCAAGTTTTTTTTAATTAAATAACAAATATGAATTAAATCAACATTTTTTTACATTTAAAAAATAAAGATAAAAAACTCAATAAAGGGAGAGAAGGAAGATTTAAAGAGGGAGGGAAAATTTAATTCTGATTATAAATAAAAGTATATAAAACGTATTGACAAAAAGAAATGCTGCATGCTTGAATATAGAATTGTGATAATTCTTTAGAAAATACAGAAAACTGTAAAAAATTAGATTCTAGTGAGGAATTTTTTTTAAAAAAGAATTTTTTAAAAAAAGATTGAAATTAGCTTTTTTGCCACCATCAAGTCGAGAGAGAGAGTTATGGTGGTCTGTCTGGTCAAATGCTATAGCTACCCCCAGCATGACCATCTTTAAAATCAAATAAAAACAAGCAAAATTAAAGTTTTATCAGAAAGTAAAAGGTGCATGGGAGAGATCAAACATCGACATTGGGTGCTTATCACAAAGTTGGTTGAAGATAACGACGACAGACATTTATATGCTACATCAGCATGTCAAACAACACATGCTTAAAAGACGAAAACAATAAGACCCCCCAAGACAACAGTCATCATCGGAGACCACAGCAAACTGACTGGCTCTTAAGCTTACCTTGTAATTTTCGCCTGTCAGCCATAGCTACGAGAACGTATACTTTAATGACTGCTGCATGCTATGAAAGCGCTATGGGACTAAAATCTGTAATAATGAGGCAAATAATCTGGGGAATCCTCTTTCTTTTTGCCTTATCGAACAACCAAAATGGCTTCCCTCTTCTGACCAACCCTTTCATAAGATTAGTAGTTTGTGTTCTGCTGCTTACGCAACAAGTTCCATCAATTTTTGCTTTCGTATCTGATTTGGAGACACGTAGCAACTCTAAACACACGGAATATATCGTAAATTGATATGAAAAAATTCTTTGGTTGATTTATTGTGTAGAAAAAACAGGCGTTGGTAGTTTTAGTTGGATTTGCGCAATGATTTCTGCTCCAAACTTGCCGACATTTTCTAACGCTGTTATGGGATACCAGGGAATTGATGAACGGAAGTGACGTCGGGCGGACGGCAGCGTCCTGATGACATCACGGCAAGACAAATGAAGAGCGGATCACGTGATGCCAATCGATTTGGCAACCATTTTGCTGGTGGCAGTCGTCGTTGTAGTGAGGTTTTTATTTACATGGAAAAAATCATGGCGGTTGTCGCCGTTGCTAGAGACACGCGGATTTGCGTTGATCTTCTTCTTCTCAACAACACACACCGAGTAAACTCCGCGGTATATACACCCAACAACACCCTGAATTTACCTATATAACGGATTATGTATTGTAGAGAGCCCATTTTTTGTTTTCACCAAAGATACTTTTTTTAATTTAAGAGAAAGTTCGTTTCTTCTTCTTCCTTCATTTTGTGTTTGATGTCTGTTCATAGATTCCGACTGAAAAAATAGTAAACAAGAAACATCATTTTTTTTCTCAGGTAAAAAACATTAAAAAATTATCTGTGCTTTTTATAATAATTTTTTTTTGTTTTATTTTTTGGTACAATCCCAAAATTAAAAATCGTTTAAAGGAGAATGGTAAAAAGCCCAAGTAAAAAAAAAGACCAAAAAACTTAACTTGTTGCTATAAAAACTCACATTTAAAAAACAAACACACGAAAAAAAAAAAAAAAATTATATAAAATCCAAATGCATTTTTTAGTTTAAAATGATCAATTATGTTTTTAGTTTTAAAATCAAGAAAAGTTTTCTTTTTTTTTAAAAAAAAAAAGCAGCTTGTAGATTTGAAAATCTACTAGGGTTTTTTTTTTTAAATAAATATTTTTTAAAAAAGAAATCCTTGAATTCAGGAATCAGATATATTTACAAGAATTATTAAATATTATTACAGGAATTATTAATTTTGTTACAAAAGATATTAAATCATGTTTACCTATTAAAAACTTCAAAAGGTAATCATTTAGTTTAGCGTTGTAATGTAAAATAGTTTTGTGTTACTGATGTGTATCCATAGTGAACAAAATATCTTAGAAAAGTACCAAAAATAAGGTAATTATCTAATCAATGTAAAATTTGCATCTATTATCAATTGAAGAATAATCTTAATAACAGTGTAATATTTTATTTTCATACCCGACATAAAAATAAATTGCCGGTCGCTACAAGAGATTTTTTTTTTGCGACACTACATTACATTACGAAGTTACAACGCTAAACTAGAAGATTACTCCTTTGAAAACTAACTTTAAACTAGCTAAATTTATTTTCGTCAAAGGTTTTTTTAGTATTTTTTAACCAAAATAAGATAATTGTCGTAAGTCAGCCGACCCTTTCTAAATGTTTTTTTTTAAATCGAGGATTTTAGTCGATTTTTTTATGCCGAACTAACTTTACGCGAAAAAGCTTTGGCACAGTTAAGCCTGATAAAAAATTAAGTGTTTGGCTTTTTATTAAATTAATTCCGAATTAATTAATTCAATTTGTTTAAAGATGGTTTCTAACAACTTTAGAAAGTTTTTGAAGACCTCTAAAATCGCAATCTACCAAAAAAATCCTTACAGAAAAATTATTTTTGGTATATTTTTTTTAACCCGACTTTTTACTCCACAAATTGTTGTTTTGGTTGATGTTGGTTGGGGTTGCTCCCTCCACGCCCGTGTTATTTTTTACTAAAGGTAGTCTAAACAACAAAAACAATAATGCACTTTTGTTCATCAATTAAAACACCTTTCATATGTTAATTTTTATTGGTATTCGGGAGAACAAATGTCACATTTGAAATTATTGATGATAGTAATAATTTAAGACTTATTAAAACATCCAATTTTACTATGGTTTTCTGTGGTGTTTGTTTTGACTAAATCTGCTGAACCCTTACACATCATTTAAAATCAACATTTGAAACTTAAGTGTCAAGATGGAAAAGTTGTCGTTGGTTTCTGACTAACCTTCACCATATATATTTATTTAAAAAAAAAAAAAGTATTCTCGGGTGCCTACCTTACCTTACATCCAGCACCCGGTGGTAGTGGTGGTGGTGGTGAGTGTGGGTAAAGTGGTTTTAATTATTTATTTCTAAACAAAATAGTGAATTTGAAACTTTGGTGGAAGTCCCCATAGGGTTTCCAATGCCAACTTTAGTGTTTTTTTCGGCTTGGACACACCTGAATACAAAGAATAAATGGTAGGGTTGCCACAGATTTTTCTCGCTCTGAGACACTTTAATACCAAGAAGCTTTCCTAAATCGATGCCAGGAACACGGGGCCGTCCAGTGTCATGTCAGATGTCAATTCTGGAATTGTCCCAGATATTCCAGAACAGTTAGCATTCCCAAGTCCTCTAAACAACGGGCAACGCCAATTTATCCAACTTAGGTTGTGTTACTGTTACTGGTGTAGGTTGTTTTATTAATCAAAACGCCAATTTGTCTAACTTCACACTCACCTCTCAAATATTTGGGTTTGCATTAGGATGGAGATTAGGATTTTGTCAAAACAAACTATAAAAATTTTGGCCACCATTGAAAACCATTAGTAAAAGTGAGTATTGATACGATGAAAACTATTTGTCGGCGACAATTTTAAATGTTATATTTGTTCAAAACAGACCCAAATATCATTAAAAAAGGAACTTTTGAAAGGTAAGTGTTGGTTGAACTGTTGAATTAGTCAAGTCTAGTGAGTGTGATGGGTGGTGGAGTGGAGTGGAGTAGTGAGTTAGCGTTTAATTAGTGACTACTGGTGTTAGGGACATTATGGTGTTGGTGTCCTTGTAGGTAAGGTAACCATTACCATTTTTGTTTTTATTAGTTGAAGTTGCTGTCTGTAGTGTTACTGTTGTTCCTCTCATCTCATTAATTTTAGAATTTAGGAAAAAAAGTCACTAGACTGCCCCCCACACCTAATTTTTGTTGCATTTATTTATTTATTAAATGAATATTACTTTTTTGTTGTATTACCCCCCCCCAAAAAAAAAAAGACTAAATGAGGGGAGGCATTTGGGATTTTTTTTTTATCATTTAAAATTTAGAGTGAGAAGAGTTAATGACCTTTTTTGGGTCCACCAGACAGCCTGTTTAGTAGTTTTTATTTTGTTCACCTTTCAAATTAAAGGAGATTAAAAAAATAATTATAAATAAGCAAAAATCTTTTGTGTCTTAAGATTTAATTTACAGTTTTCAAAAACAAACAACAAAAACGCTCACTTCACTTGGGAGTGAGTGTTTGTTTAATTGCTGTTGTTGTCTGTCTTGTCAGTACTTGCTAAAAATTTCACGGCAAATTTTTCCAAGTCAAAGAAAAAAAAAATTAAACTTTTTTTCAAGTGAAATACTTCTTTTTCATCTTCTTATTTTAAACAGGGAAAATAATTTTTGTTTAGTCGTGTTTTGCACATTGTTATATGAACAATTTTGATAATATAGATTTTTCTACAGAATTTTAAAAATATTTATTTGTTCATCAAAAAGTAAATTTTCCCTAAAGATACATTTCTTCATCAATTTTTTTTTCAAGAAGGTGAGTTGAATAATTGGTAACGGTAAATACATGATGCGGTGAATATTGGAAAAAAAAAAATTGTTTTGCGTCATTTCAACTTTTGGGGTCATTAAATGCTGAGAACAATCATTTTTTGATAAACTTTTTTTTTTTTCCACACACAGTTTTTTTAAATATGCACTATTTAATCCATAACTAGAGGGACTGTGGGGATGATTCGTGTATTTGTAGTAATCGGCCATTATTAAAGAATGTGGATTCTAAAATAAATTAAAAATAGATTTAAATCATATTGAATATATTCTTAAGGCCAACATTTCATGAATCGAGACACATTCAAACCCCCACCACTAATTCCCTTCGCAACTA
>JAUZSX010000027.1:370281-381850 GCA_034780655.1 Idiosepius hallami | reverse complement strand
GAGAAACTGGCAGTTGTCGACCCCCGTTGACTCCGTGTCTACACTTAACTAATATACATATTTATGTATGTGTACAACCATGCGATCTTTCACTTAGAACTCTGACTTAGCAAAATAACTAGAAGTCACTCAGATGTGTTCTATTAGATGACTACAGAAGTGAGGAAATATTGGCGCTTTTGCAGACCAAGCCAATTGAGAAATATTTTTTTGCTCAGGGACTTTGCACCGATTGTAAGACAGCAATATGGTTGGCTATGGTTTAGGGTTTGGCCAAACTTCCTCATTTGCTTGTTCTGCAAAAGTGTCGAAATATCGGTGAATCTTTTTTTGCCCTAGGTCATCTGGGCCAATATATTGGCCCTTTAGGGTCGAAAGGGTTAAAAATCTTCAGCTAATAATTTCTCTTTTTCTCTTTCAGATTCTTACGACCAACTCAAATCCTGAACAGAAAATCAACCAAATCTAAGCCAACCGCAGACCTCCAGTGCTTCTTGCTCCGAACCAAAGGATCAGCCAAAACGTTTATTCCATAAATTTTTTTTTTCTACCCCATCCCTTCGACATGTACATTCTCCACCCCATGAAATGAACAAAGAACCCAGGTACATGTCGTATATTCCCCTGCCACAGCCGTTACTGGCCTGACCAACCCTGGAAATATTTTCTACCTTAGTAGCAGCGAGGAAGTAGATCTGCCTACAGAATGAAAAACCAAATGGATTTGTCCTGTCCCAGGACAACTACACACCCACACGTAAGACGATGCAAAACATGTTCTAATTCCAGCCGCTGGATACCGTCGTCCACAAAGAAACACTCCTTATTTTCCACGTGGGTTTTTATTGCTTTCTGCATCTCTTTGCAATATGCAGCCTTGAAAGTTGAAGGTGTGGAACTTAGGCTAAACGATATTCAAAGCTACCTAAACTCTCTGGATGGTTCGCATTCCAATTCAAACACAGAACCAGTCTCCCTCATGTGGGGGATTGGGGATACAACAGCCTTTGTAGGCCGAATTTTTAATTATACTATACCTTTGGATGCCTTTAAAGGAAGCATACAATCATATAAGGTGAGTTTTCTTTTTTTTTTAATCATATATATATTGAGGTCTCCAAAAATTAGTTTTTACATTTGCATAGTGCACAGTAACTTTCTTAACACCGTGTGTGATGCCCGCGTGCATTTGTGTATATATATATATATATATATATATATGTATGTATGTGTGTATGTATGTGTAATGTATATGTATGTATATATATATATATAATATAATGTGTGTGTGTATCTCCCTCTCTCTCTCTCTGTGTAAGTTGTACAAGCATACAACACCGTAATTATCTGTACACAAGACAACACTTACAATGTCATGAGGGTTGTAGCCTTCTTCTGCAAAGAAGTGGCACTTATCACACACACACACACACACACACACACACACACACACACACACATATATATATATATATATATATATCATTCATTTATTAAAAAATAATTGGTGCAGCAATAATTCTCAGCTCATCCAATTCCCAAGAGTTTAGTTTTGTAAAACAGGAATCTCCTTAATATTGATAAACTATCTTCTTAGTCTCTTGATAACTATTTTCAAAAATCATTAAAAAAAAAAACTTCCTGTCTCTGTTTATTCAAAAAATCCTGAAATTTTCTTATAGATATTTTTTACAGACAATTTGGTAATCAATTTTAATTCCCAAAATTTTATTTCAAGAAACCTTAGTCTCAAAATTTACATTAAAAAATAAAAAAAGCAAACTTCTGCTACTACTCTAAAAGTGTCTGTCTGAGAAAAGGTCTCTAGCAAACTATTTTTCCAAATTATGAAATTTAATTTGTTGGGGTAATTGGATGAAAGGAGTATAAAAGCATAAAAGGAGTATAAAAGCAACCCTTGAGCAAAGCTAGGAAATTTTGATTGCAATTTACACAATATTCTACAAAAATGCATGAATCTGATATTATATTAGATAATTTTGGATTCACACTGAAGGTGTTTATCACAATTACCTAAAACAAATAAATCTAAGTTGTGAGAGTGAAATTTTCTTAATTAAAATTTTTTTTTGGTACTCCGATATTTAATGAGGGGGACCTATGTTTTGAGGCTCGTTCGTTCGTTCGTTCGTTTGTTCGTTCGTTCGTTCGTTCATTCGCGTTTTTCTCTGCAGCCATCCATTCAATTTTTCTGAAATTTTGCATGAAGTTGTAACTTCGGTCAGTTTAGAAAGTGACATTCACCGATTTTTGAAAAGAAATCTCGTTACCCCCAGGGGATAAAAATGCCACAAAACAGCCAAAAATAACCTTTTCCAGCCAAAACCTTTGATCCATCCGTTTAATTTTTCTGAAACTTGGCCAAAATGTGGAGGGTATTGTTAATTTCACAAATTGAATAGTGTTTACTCCGGGAAAAATCTGTTTTGCGTCCCTCGGGGACTTTTAGAGCTAAGTGTGATAATGATAAGCCGAGGGAGGTTTTTGTATCGGCTGATATGAACGAAGATACGAGGGAGGAGGAAAACAATACGTAAGTTACAAAAACAAATCACTCCATTTCGCAGACGTATCAAAACGCTACTTCTGTTTTTGTCGCTTACGTATTGTTTTCCTCTTTCCTCGTTCTTATGAGCCTTCTCATTTTTGCGCTCCTTTTGCTGTTCACTCATAGTTGCCCGTTGAATAGACATTCTACCCTTATCTTTGGATAAAAATGTTGACTCGCACACAGAGGGGGACCACGCACGCGCGGCTTGTTACTTTTATCTTTATTGTTACAATTACAACTTTTTTATGTTTTTTCTGATATACAGCACAGTAGTTATAGGTTTTTATAAGCTCTATATATCATTTAAAAGGAGAGCACAGGTTCAAACCTAACTATCGGGAATACTTAACATAAATTACCATAATACTAGTAATAGACTGAGAGCAGTTTACCCTTTTCTATTGAATGAATGGTTTGGTTCACAGTTCTATGAATGCACTAACATGAAGGAATGTTGACATGAAGGATTCCAAGTTCAAGTAATATCAGGAGAACTTATGATTTTTAAAATAATGGGATGTGATCCAAATACAATCTTTCACCTTTTTTTAACATTTATTTCTTTGAATGATTTTACGGATGATGTGAAAAGCTACATCGAGGAAATTATAGTTTTACTAGTTTGAAATATAAAATATGTCTTTGTATGATAAATTTTGAATGGATAATATCATAAATATTGGTGTACACTTTTAGAAGTTGTTATTATCTTTAGTATATGCTTTCTTTTAAAATCAAACAATTGTAATCTCCTTTGACAATACAAAAATAATGTCACATGATTGCCTAAAAATTAATTTAATATTAAACCAATTAGAATTTTAAAAATAAATTATTGATTCCTATAGATATTGTGAAATGTAAAAGAAATACTACTGTTTGAATTATGAATTAATCCTGGCCACAAATGGTCAATGAGCTTCTTGGCAACATAATCCCCAGACTCTTTGAGAACAGGTAACCAAAAACTACATATGGCATTTGCCACAGCCTTCATTTCAAAGTGATACAACAACTCTGGTTTTTCATCAAAATCTGTACAAAATAAATAAATAAAGAATAAAAGGATTTAATTTCATGAAAAAATATCGTTTCTATGATAAAAAATTTTATAGGCAGTATAAACAAAAGTTAATTTGTATAAGACCTGAAATACTATAAATTCTGAAGCTAGAATACATTTAAATGAGTGCTATATCTCGTAGTGGTTAGAAAATTTATGGGTTAAAGTCTTAAAACATTATTCAATATGTAAAAAAAAGAATGAAACCCGAAATTTTGATTTTCAAATGTTAGATAATAAAAAGCAAAGCTTGTAAAATGAAGAGTTTAATGACTCAATTTAGAGAATTACTTGTCTGCTATGTAAAAAAATGTTTAGTTATTAAAGTACTCAAGAACAAATTAACATATAGGGTTTGCTATTCTTTATTGATGTACTACCACTGGCTTGCTACCCTGTCCCACAGAAAATGTACATAAAACTCAGATTTATATATTATACTCAGGTTTATATATACGATATAGTTATAGAAGTTGATGGAAATTATTTCCTATGAATTGAAAAAAAACTTGGGGTTGCTTTTGACTCCCTAGAAGCTATTTTTCCGACTGAAAAAGAAAAACCAAATTGTTCCACTGATCTAAGTATCACATATATCAGATTTCAAGTCTTCAAACCAGAATTTAACAAAGTAGTTTGTGTATGTAGTCAGAAAACCTTTGAGTAATTTTTTCAATGGTAGACTGTAATAGTGTGTAAAGTTCATTTTAAAACTTGACCATTACTTCTAGAAGCTGATTTTTTTTTCTATTAAAGATTTTAGATATTTATCGGGATATTTCAAAACAACACCTATGTAGGTGTCTTTAAAAAACAACTCTGTTGGTGTTCATTGGAAGTGAACTCACACGCAAACAGACCTTACGCACACTGGAAAAGTTCTAATAAGTATAGATTATAAATTTATGTGAACAACAGCTAGTTGGCATGTTGAAATACATTTATAATCTATCTATTTATAGTACTATCCTTCGATGATAATAATAAGTAGAACTTCATTTGGAGTTTCCCGTAGTCAAAAATACTATACTTTTAAAAATTCTAAATTAAGTTCTTTTGTCATTATTAAACGATACTAATGTAGAGTTCTGCTGACAAAGGGTGAACATTTTGAGATCACAACATAATAATGCTGGTTGTCTTTGTTTTTGTTATTGTAAGCTAAAAAAATTTCTCTTAGAATAATATAATGCTGTATTTGAAAATATGTAAAAATGGAGAAAAAAAAAGAAATGTGAAAAAATAGAAATATGCAAAAGAAAGAAATATTCAGATGTTCAGATTTTAAAAGAAAAAATGTTTACACTTCTAAGGCTTGTATGTACATGTTGATAGTTTTGCCATGAACAGGGAAACGAAACTCTCATGCAATCAAAATTTTTGTTTATAAGACTAAATTTATTCGGCGGGCATTCATTTTATGTCATTCTAGACAATTTTTTTAAATTTACAATTGGTTTTGTATGATGCACCTAAAATAATGATAAATCTAAATGTCAAAACTGTTTTCTTTCTGTATGAGCCAAAAACGATTGTCAACTACTGATAGTTTTTCTCAATCAAAGTTAATAACTTACTTTTATTTTCAGTATCTTTGTAAATTGCTAAAAGTTTAAAGGCTTCACTCAGAATATTTTGAAGTCTGATCAAGCTAGAAGACAAGTTTTGCGCGTTTGAGAATGAATCTGCAAATAAAAGAAGGCATTTCGTTAAAAAAATCTATTCCTCTTTTACAGACATTTTCAGTTCATCAATTTGTCTATTAGATCATGTATTCACATATTTTTTTAATAAAATATTTACAAAGGTTATAGATTAGTTATCCCCGAGTTTATATTTTAGAGTTCAATAGACAATAAAAAATATATTTAGTGATTCAATATTTCTGTTGTATTTCTGTGTGAAGTTATTCAGACATTTAGAGATAATTTAAAGTAGAAATTTCAAATAAAAGAATTTGCATTGTGTTTGCATTCAAGATTTTAATATCATACTTGCAAATAATTTTTTTTTTAAATCAAATTTATATTCATATTAAAGGCCAAAGGAGATACAGCCAAATTTTTATGAACATGACTTGGAGGGTTAAGATAATAGTGCATAAAATTTGGATAATAAGATTAATCAAAATTGATATAATCATAGTTATTTGATAAAAAAAATAAAATGCAACATTATTCATTACAAAACAAAGATAAAGTAAGTATTTCCTCATAAATAAATATTTCTCTTTCTTTTTTTCCCTTTTGATGTAAATAGTTTTAATTAAATACATCTAAATTAAGTGATATAAAAACTTTTGATGTAAATAGTTTTAATTAAATACATCTAAATTAAGTGATATAAAAACCAAAACATTAAGACAAAGTTTGAAGCATTTATAAAAATTATTGCAATATATCAAACCTTGCTTGGAATTTAATGAACCTTTGATATTTTTTGAAAAAAATCATCCAAAAAATTAGTGAACCAGACCGATTTAATCAATTTGAAAAATATCTAATATCAATTTTGTGACAAATTTGCAATCTTTAGATCCTGTAGATTTACATGGTTTTGAGGATTTTTTTTTGCTTATAAGTATAACCTTATAGATTGGATTTATTTTGGATGATTATTGAAAGATACTGTAGAGACCAAGCTATGAATGAACTTGTCTACACCTGATACTGCTTATCCAAGTTTGCGCATCGAACTAAGTATAAAAGCGAGAAGTGTGTTTTGATTCCCATTATTTCTTGTATCATATACACAATGTATATTCTATAACGTACATCCGCGACTGCATTATATTTTCTTAACTATACAGTATAGCAGATTAATTTTAGCTTAAAAGGATACCCAAATACATCTAAGTTTTCAAATAAATTGTTAAATTGATGCATAAAACTTATTATTACATTTTTTTTTAGATAATACTTTCCTCGAATACAGATTTTACATAGATTTTAAAGTTTAAAGGTTATTCACAAATATATCATATCTACAAATGTTTAATTTTATAACATAACACTGGCTGTGATCCATATTTACCCATGGAATGAATTAATGGTATTCTATCTAGTGAAGCAAGTTTTTCAATATTCTTGACAAATTCCACAAGCTGGATGGACAACTTGTCTGTGTAAGTGAAACCTGCCAAAGACAAAAAGAGAAATTGAAATGTTAAATATTATTCCTTAATCGTTATTTAATTATCATGAATGGTTTATCGATTCATAAATCAATATATTTCTATTAACGCAACAGTTATAAGTAGGTGACTTCATTACAAACCAAAGCAAAGTACACAAATTACTTTTTTAATAGCTAAGAATTAAATACAGATCAAATACAGATCAATATAAGATTTTATATATTTCACATATGAACATTCCATCTTCAATTGTTTGGTGTAATTTTGAGCAAACATGTTTCAGCCTCGCATATCTGCCCTCTCTTTTGTAACTTTGATAGATTTTGGGGCATGATGTCATATATCTGTTATATAACATTAAAAGAAATGCTAGTATCTGAAAATTCTAACGTTTTATTTATTTTACAACTTATCAAAACTTATTAAATCTTTTCGAGATATAAACACTAAACATGTTTCAATTTTAAAGAGCGTTACTCTGATTGAAAATAGCATTGCTCGTTTATTCAAAAGACAATTTAAGCTAAGATAAAGTTAACAACAATACCAAAATTGGCAAGATTTTATTGACTCGACCCACTTCTTACTTTAAATAATTAAATATCACTTCTCTTCCATAACCATCAAAACTTCAAAAGGAAAAAGACATTCGTTGAGAGATATATTATATTTATTTGGTGAGCACCAACCCAAGTTTGGCACAAGACCATTTTTACGCGCTCTCACCCGAGCTTTTTACATTCGGTGTTACCCTTTACCTAGATGAGCTGCTCTCCCGAGTAAACTTGTCACATCTACCCGAGGCAGCTAAAGGCTAATGTAATGGTTTTGACTGGGATTTGAACTCGCGTAATACGATTCCAGAGCCCGAGCTTTTACCAATACTCCACCGTTGCTATCCCAAATTCTTTGAAGTATGTCATCAGTTAACAATTAGTTTTTCAAATGGAAGACTTAAAATTTTCATGTTGAATTGTCGACATAAATGTTGAGTTGGTCTATTGCTTTAATTTAAAATTTTTGGCTTTTTGTCCTGGCCTTGAAAGTTCAGTCTGAGTTCCTGCATTTAAAGTAATTAATTAAGAACAATTTATATCTTTTGTAAGTTTCTGTCCTTACAATAAGATTTAATTTATTTGTTTGTTATTTTGAATGTTTCAAATAAGAAGTCAGAAAAAGCAATGCAGATGCTAGAACATTTAAATCTCATACGTAAGTGCATAGACTAAATTATATTAATAAAAATATATTTATCCCCTGATTTAGAAATTTCACAATAGCTTTTAAAAATTATTCTATATATCTCTGATCTTACCATCGTCATGGATAATGCAACCTTTATTAGTTTTTGAATGAAAGTCATATTGAAATGCTTTTTTTTTCTTGAAATTATAACAATTCAATCCATGTGATTAATACTTATTTTTCTTTAGGTATCTAAGGTATCTTTGCATAAGAAGATTTTTTGGGGACTCATTTGGGATTTGCTAGCATCTGACATCCAATGGTTCTTTGTTTGATATTCTTCTGGATGATAAGGCATTTATCTGATATTATAGACATTACTTGATATCTTATCTGGATATCAGCAGAATAGATTTTAGAATTCAGCATTAACTTTTTCTCAGTTGACACCTGATTTCAGTTTCACAGAGATTAAAGAATTTCTTTGTTGAAATTTGTAAACTTCATCAATAACATCATTCAAATAAGGATCCTTAACCAGCATATGCAATACTTGAAAATTAGGATTCAGGATTTTACTATCCAGTTCAAAATTGAGTTATAAGCACATAATTAGAATTTATTATCCTGGATGAAACCTAATTGTAAAGTATGAATTATTCTTTTAAAATCTGTATATTCACTGAACAGTTTATATATAGCACACAAATTGTAATGAATCAAAATTATAGAACTTCTATAGAAATGATTTAAGATTTTCTTTAAAAATTTAAGATTTTCTGGATATTTTAATGCTGGAATAAAGACTTTTAGCTATTAGTGATCTGTTGATTCCATCATATACTTATCTAAATTTTGTATTAATTAGAACAATACTAAATTCATTTCAAAAACTTTTCTCTACTAAATTCAGTTCTAATTATTTTAATACTGAATTCATTTCTAATGATTTTTTTTATACTAAATTCAGTTCTAATGGTTTTCTTTACTAAATTTATTGGGAAAGTCTATTTAGCATAATGAGTAGGTAATCGGAATTCAGAATCGTAGTACACAAGTTCGAATCCTAATCATTAAATTTGCATTCATATTTGGAGTAATACCTACATTCCCTCCATGGATTAAATAGTGAACATTGTGTTAAAAACAAAAACTATGTATGTATACAATGATTGTTCTTGGCATTAAATGATCTAAAAATCTTGATATGCTGTAAAACACAAACTAACTAAATTCCTTTGTAATTTTTTCTCTACTAAATTCATTTCTAATGCTTTTCTCTACTAAGTTCATTTTTAATGCTTTTTTATACTAAATTCATTTCTAATGCTTTTCTCTAAGGTAGTTAAGGAAGCCTGTTATATAAAAAGCAAGTACCATACATAAGCAAATTTTAGTGGTCTGAATCATTTTCTTTTTTGAAAATAACTATTCTGGTTTCATTTTCAAAGAGCTCTACTTATAAACAGAATTTAAAAAAATAAATATCAAGGTTTCATAAGAAATTTTTAAACTCAAAGAATATTCACCAGCTTTTGATTTGTAGCGAGGTATACAGAACCCTAAAGACATAAAACATTCAAAGGTTTGATACACATATCAAAACTAATACTAAAAATTAAATTGTTTTTTATTTTTAATTTTAAATATATTTCCTCAATAAAAACTTTTTTTTTCAAGTAAATTAATTTGATCTACGTTCTGTTTTTAAAACTTAGATTTGAATAAAATGCTTATTTTGAATCAAATAAAAAACAGAATCACCAATGTTCAGCAGCTCATTACAATTTTTGTTGTTATTTAAGTTTTCTTTTTCTCATGATTTATTTTCAAGTTTTTATTCAATAAGTTTATTTTAACTAGTTTTCCTTTATCAAACTATTTGACCTGTATCTGCAAAATATAAGAATTTTTTTTTGGCTTCAGCGATCTCTCTCCTTTTCTCTTTCTCTCTCTCTCTCTCTCTCTTTAGTTAATTGTTGTTCAACCAAAAAGTCTTCATATTATCTTTAAAACAAAAATAAATGAACATTGTTAACCACCCTTTGCTTGTGTATGTATGTATGTATGTATGTATGTGTGTGTGATATAATTGATTTTTTTGTCAACTAGAAATGATAAATAGTTTAGTTATTTAAGTAGCTACTCAAAGCACCTGCTTCCTCTGGAATTCTTTTCAGTTTAGACAGAAAGAATCATAACAGAAAAAAAAAAGAAAGAATTTAGAAATAAGAGCAACTCAAGTTAATACAAGTTTGTCATATAAGATGCAAGATATTTTTAGTTTAAAGATTTTTCTTTGATTTCTTGACAATTCACTTGCGAATTTCCAAAACAATTTTTTCCAATGATGCATCTTGATTCTTTTGATCATTTTTTTCTCCTAAATTTCAAATTGTAATTTTGATCATTTAATAATTGTTTTAATGTAAATGAATCCAAATATCATTTGAGGTGTTTGTTAATTCTTTTCTGTATGTTCAGAATTTATCATTTTGACAAATATCTAATTTTATTCTAGAAATATATTTTGGGGATTTAAAAATAATCCAATAGTTCTAAGTAAATAAAATTTTCAGATTGCTGATACTTATAAAATTTAGGCAAAACATAATTATAAATTATGATATTGAAGATCAATTCATTGAAGAAATCTTATGTTTGAATTACTTTGTTTCTCACTAGATGAAATTTACCTGTTCAATTATGAGATATATTTTGTACTATTCTATTCTATACTGTAGTTGAAACTAATAAATAATAAAACTGGTATGTCACTGATGACAATTTTTAATGTACTCAGTTACAAACTTCAACTGATGATACTGAGGCATTTTTAGGATGCAACACAGCAGCATAGCAGAAAAAAGTCAATGGCTATGAACTATTGAAGTCAAAATTAGGAATTAGATTATATACATTCTTATGCTTAAATATCCATATCAAATTGACCTTTGCACATTAAATTGACTTTTGCAAATTAAATTGACCTTTGTGAAATAATTTCCAATTTGTATATTAAATTGATTTTTTCCTATTGAACTTTACATATGAAATTGTCCTTTGTATATTAAATTGACATTTACAAATTATTTTCATATTAAATTAACATTTGCATACCAAATTGACCATTGCATATGAATTTGATGATTGCATAACTTATTGTACTGGTTTAATTATATATTAGACAAACATTGCAAACCTTATTTAGGGTTTAAATTTCTTCTTAAATTGTTTTCTTTAGTTTTCTTATAAATTCTAAGGAATTCTGAACGATGTTAATAAAAAATGAATTTTAGGATTTTTTTTAAAATATAGGATGTTTAAAAACAATTATCAAACTCTGATCAACATCCTCTAAAGTTTTTTTTAGGGTATAAGGATTGCATATAAAAATGGTGATTTCATTGATCAATTTCAAAGCATCTAAAAAGGAAAGAAAGCATTCAAAAATAAGGTTTTGAAAATAGTATAGTTAGATTGAAAATACTACCAAGTGAAGAATAAAGAACTAGTTTAAAATAGTTTTGAAAACTAGTTAAAGATCCTTCAAATATGAAAATAAATCATATATCTCATGAAACATACTAATTACACAAAAATTGTCACTCAA
>JAUZSX010000027.1:318178-329597 GCA_034780655.1 Idiosepius hallami | reverse complement strand
CGGATACAGTCGGCGGGCCAGTCGAAATCCCTTCAGGGGCCGGACCCGGCCCGCGGGCCGTATGTTGCCCACCCCTGGCTTAGACCCTTTCTAACAGTACAACTAACTTTTAGTCTGAACCCACCTTGCAAAGTATAACATTTTTAAAGGGTCAGTAACATACTTACAAAATCTGCAATATCCAATTGGCATAAAAATTTATTCTGCTGACCCTGGTTATCGTAATAGGAGTTTTCCTTTGACTAGCCTACCAGCGGGCAGAACAATGTTCATAACTAAACTGTAAAAATAATGAGGATAATATTGGGAAAATATAATTTAAAAAATAACTGAATGGAGAGAGGCCATCTTGTGCTTTTAAGGTATGAGAAAGTTAAAGTAATTTATAGATTTTTTATTCATTTATTCTGGCAAAAGGAATTTTATTAACAAACCAATGCTGAAATGATTAATCTAAGAGTTACATATCAAAAACAAAACAAAAAAAAATCAATTAATACATTCCACAAAATCTATTGATCTATATTTCCACTACTTTACCAAAGAAAAAAAAATCATTCTTATCATTAAAAAAAAACCCATTTACATTAACCATTTTTAAAAATTAGCCCTTTCACATTTCAATTTATTTTTGTTCACTTCAATATGCAAAGATCTGGTTAAACTAAATCAGTTTTATTCTTAAATACTGCATTAAAATAAAAATATGTATATTGAAATATTATAAAAACATAATATCAGTAAACCAGTTAATAAATTAACTTTTGTCTACAAGTATTTCACAGCAGTTGAATTTATACAATGAAGGAAACAGTGGTGAAATAGATAAAAGGTTGCATAATAAAAGTATTAAAATACCATTATGAAAATATCATATACTCTTCACCAGCAAAGGTGGAGCACAGTAAAAGCTGGGGCTCTAGAATCGTATTACACACAAATCCCAGCCAGAACCATTGGCTTTACCTTAAGTTGCCTCGGGCTTAGTCTTATTGTCTTCTAGGCTTGGTTTGAATTGGAAAATATATTTTTCAAGAATTACCATTTATCTTTCAAGTTATTCCAGTCAATGTAAAGGTAGATTCTCATAAGGTTATGATGCATTCTGGGAATATATTTTTAAGTGAAAAGGATGTTTTAGGATGTCCGTTACTTTTTAGGCTTTTGCATAAGAGTGAGTGTGTATGTGAAATTTCATGTGTAGAAATCCATTGCAATACATGTTGGTTGTATTCACTAGTGCTGAGCTTTTTGAAAAGGTTTTCAAAGCTATTTTTCTTGTCAGAGTTTTCTAAGTATTGTGATATCAATGTAGAGGTGTGGCATGGTAAATTTGTTTCTGACATGAAATGCATTGAAAGTTTGTTGTTTTTTTCAAATTAAGAAAGAAGGCTTCTCTTGTGTATGTTTCTATATATATTAAGTGATTTATTCTACTTCAGTTTCTTCTAAATCCAGATCAGAATCCGATTTTCTGATTCTAGAAATCAGTTTATAAGTGTTAATCATTCTCTAAAGTTTTACAGATGCAGTTAAAGCTATTAATCTGTAATTCGTTTGTTGGGTGGATTATTTTGTTGATTGATAATTATTTTGGTTTGATGTGGTTTTGTTTAATTTGGGATTGAGTACTATTATGGCTTTTTCTAGATCTTTGAAATGTTTCCACAGACCAATATTTTTTTAAAAGTGTTGAGTGATATATTTTTAGCAGTTTATATAGGATTTTATCAGGTTTAGTTAATGTGTTATGGGTTTTAACAAGACATTCTTTCAGTTCTGAAATAGAGAAATCTTTTTCTTTTTGATATTCAATTCTTTTTTTATTTATGTTTTTTTTAAAGACAACTAGTGAACATTGGTTAAATCAGAAAACGTGAGGAGAACTGAAGTCCAAATAATTTAAATACTAAACAAAATAACTTCTTGACTTTGATATTCTATTCAAAAACAGATTGCATTAACATCTAAAACAAATTTGCAGAGTAATTTTAATTGAATGTAACAAAGAAAACAAGAAATTGCAAAAGCTTTATCAAAATTTATAAGACCAATATTATCATTGTGATTATCCTTGAACAATTTCAATCAAACGGCATATTCTAGCATTGGATCTCTAAAACATCATCAAAATGAGCTTAGATGAATATCTGCCAAATTGATAAAATACAAACAATTTTATTCCAATCTTTGCTAATTAATTTTCTGAACATTATATTAAGCTTAACATAATTCAAAACAAAAATGAAATCACAAAGTATAAAGGCACTTCATTCATTATAAAAAGACTGCCTTGAATTTAAAAACAAACAATTTACAATTCAACTGATGCAAAATACTATCTTCATAAAATTATGAAATACGGAACCTTTCTTAATATATTGAAAATAGAATTGAAAACAATAATAAATTGAAATGTAAAACAGTTAGACTTTTAAAAGTAGAGCATTTTGCCTACCTATTATATTGAAGAGTAAAAATTACTTGGGGGATTATGGCGCCGAGATGTATAGTCAATACAACAAGCACACCTTGAAATTCGATGAGTGCTCCTGAAAATAGATTTCTATAAAAAGTTGAACAAAATATTGGAAGAAAATATTTCACTGGGTTGGATCTTGAAGAGCCATGCACTAGTATTTAGAATAAGTAAGAATACTGAAGAATATTGAGGTAAGAGATTTTTGATTTTACAAATCCATTTTGAAAGAAACTTTACAGTTTAAAGAGTAAAACAAAGTTATTTTGAAAGTTTTCAAAAAGAAAAAAAAAAAGGAAATGAAAAATAGCACTAAAGTAGAATAGAATATTTAATCAAATCAATTACATTAACAATTCCATCTAAAACAGATTTTTCTTACTGAACCATCTTTTAATATAACTTTGAAATAAAGTTAAAGTTGAAAGTGAAAATGAAAATTTTTAAAAGCAAATTCATGTATGACTCTTAAGTTTCTTTCATGATATTATAGTTAATTGAACAGAAAAATATAAGCATTTACTTGGACTTCATTCCATTCTAATAAAAATGAAAATTTGTAAGAGTTGATTATTATGTTTTCAATATTTGTTTGCATAGAGGTTTAACGTATATACTCAAATATAAGTCAACCTCAAATTTAGGAGAAAATAGCTGAATTTAACAAATTCTTGAAAATAAGACGAACCCCCCCCCATATTTCCAAAATTGAGATAAAAAAATCTTTTTTTAATAAAATAGAAATCGTGAATGCATGTGCAGCCATAACATACTAGCATTTACAATCTTCTCTCAACCAATAACGTAAAAACCCAACTGTGACTTTCTTTTTGATATTTGTTCATTTATTAATATGCACACACGCTTGGCCTATGATTGTTTCACTGTGGCTCAAAACAGATGAGACAGACAGCTTCTCCAAAGTTGGTTGCATCGGGCTGCCGGGTTCTTAGTTTATCAAGACCCGTCTTGTTGCCTGCCCGACAGGCGCTGCCCTCTTCCATTGGAGTTGGGAAGGTCCGCCGTTGGGCCATGTTGGTTTGTTTTCCCTACCTCTAAAGAGGCATATGTGGAGCTAGTTGGTCGTTGACCCAAGGAGGGTTCATCCGGCCTTTGTAAGGTCTTGATTTTATTTAATCTTTCTGGGAGACTAGCTAACCTACTCTCCTCACCAGGTAATGCTGGTGGGGGAACCAGTTTAGTTGCTGATAACCCGACCATGCACCAGGTAGTATTTCTACGTCCCAGCGCATAAGGAGGTTATATACTCACTATTTGTCAGAGATTTTTTTTTTTTTTTTTTTAATCAACTAAAAATTATCAACTATAAATTATCAACTGTGAACACTGCATAAAATCCATTTAAAATTCTTCCAACTACTCTTCTTCACTGCTGGAAACAATTCCTTCCAATCCTCAGGTAACATTCTCATATCAGTGAACCAATCCTGCTCATCTTCCTCCTTGGGATAATTTTTTTGTGTAACTTGAGAGATGGTTAAGTCGACCTGCTGATTTATTTATTCATTACATTTGACTTATAATTGAGTATATACGGTAAAAAAAAAATTAAGTTTGCAAAGAAAAATTTTTTTTATTGTAAGAGCAAAGATAAATTTGAAAAAAGTTCATGTTTAAATTCAACTTAACTTTGTATCCCTGACCAAATTACCAATCTAATAATGGAAAGCATAAATTTAAAGAAATTCATTTTTGGCCATTTTGGGGTGCTTTTAGTCCCAAAAAAGCTCCAGGGAACGCGAATCAGAATTTTGTCATGTTCAGAAATACTGAATTTACATTTGGCACAAGCCCCACCATATTTTGGCCAAGTTTCAGAAAAATCTAATCGATGAATCAAATATTATGGGGCAAAAAGTAACATTTTTGGGTGTTTTTAGCCCCCAAAAAGCCCCGGGGGATGAAAACTAGAATTTTCCCACTTACAGTGATAATGAATTTACATTTGGCACAATTGCCTACACATTCTGGCCAAGTTTCAGAAAAATCCAATGGAGGGATCAAAAGTTATAGGCAAAAAGTATCATTTTTGGCTGTTTTTGACCTATTTAAGGCCCCTGGGGTCACAATGAGAATTTTGGTGATAAAATTTTTTTTACTATGCACAACTATATATAAAAATACAACTTGTGGCAAAATTTTAGAAAAAAGTAATGGACGGCTTTCCGGCAATCTTCCAGACGCACGGACAGATGGATGCACGGATTCACGCCACTGAAAACAATGGTCCCTCTTTGATAAATCGGGGGACCAAAAAAAAAGAGGAGGAAACCTATGCATTGTAAGGCAAGTGTTCAATTAGAAGAAAAACTATGTAATTTATGATTTAGGATTAAAATCACCTTGAAATTATTAATCAAATATAAAAATTCCCTTAATAAAAAAAAAAAGGAATTATTTCCATTATTAAAAATAATAATATAATATAATAAATACCCTTTGATCAAGAGAGGATTTATTTATATTATTAAAGGATAAATACTTTTTAATTTGGAAGTAACAACTTCCTGATTGAATAGTTTCTAAAACTCTTTATTTTCTAAATTCCTCAATAACAACAGATGACTTAATGATAAGAATAATGACAACAAATATTTAATACTATTTTGGAATGCTTGATTTTTTTTATAGAGAAAATAAATAGCAAGACTCCTGAGTTTGAGCCTATATTGTTGAAGTGAAAAGAAACCAGAGGAAAGTCAGTCACTAATCAGAGAAAATCATTTTAGTTAATTGGTTTGTTCAGAAAATGAATAATAAATCTGATTCGAGCCTCCTTGTCCATAAATTGGTAAGCAGGCATTACTAAACTGAAGTGGTCATACCTTAAAGAGAGGCACATGGACCGTCACAGTCTCTTTTGTAGTCAAGCTGGGGGAATCTTTAGTTCATGTCTGAAAAAAAAAATACAAAAAAATCAATTGAAAAAGAAATAGATCTACATCAAAATTGTTTTGAATAATACAAAAAAAAATCAATTGAAAAAGAAATAGATCTACATCAAAATTGTTTTGAATAATATTATGTTTTGAAAAAATAAAAAAGAAAGAAACAACGAAGTTAAAAAAAAAAACATTGACGGCAGGGTGGATCGATCAGTGTCTGAAAATGAGGTAATACCCTCAAAATATTCACAATAAAAAAAAAATATATATTTATGCATCATTTATGCCTTCTATAAAATCTTATTTATTATATTAAGTTATTTAGATGAAGCAGTTTAAATGTCTATGATATATAATATCTGATATTATTATCTTTCGAATGTTAAAACCATGTTGCCAAACAATTCTAAATGTAACAACAACCATTAGCAATCTGAATAAATGCAATCTAAATAAAATATTCATGTTTTCCAGATTTTAAATAAAAAAGGTGATAAATTATTTATACTCACTTTTATATAACCATGAAATTTTTAATGGATATATAAAATAAGAGGGTATTTAATTTTAAGAACAGAAGTTCTATAACAAATTTTGGATGATATCAAGGATATAAATCTTAATGATAAAAACAAATAGATTCAATTGGTTTGACTCTTTGTAAAATTGGGTTTAAAAATGGCTGTTCAGAATTAGCCATCATGTTCCTGTGGCTGCTTTTGTTTAAGATTGCATATTTGTTTACAAAACTAATTTCGATGGGTTTTGTCTGCATAGTGTAAATAGCTTCAAGATCCTTCTAGCAATTTTCTTCCTTTTTAATCATTTAATTTTTCTTTTTAATCTCACTCTTGTGATGTTCTGTTAATGCACCCTGCATTTCCTTGTTGCAATTGTTATAAGAAGGGAAATGTCCCAGATGGGCTACTTTTGTCAAAATTGTGGTCATTGCGGCTCATAAAAAAAAAAAAAGAAGTTTCACTTTCAATTTTCCTTAAAAAAACTACTTGTCACTGACTGGCAACCTGGCTGTCTTTTCCAATTTATCCGTTTGAACTCCTGCTGAATAAGGGTTCTCTTTGATCTTTGGAAAGGCTAAGGGTCCAGCTGACAGACTTACACCCTTAGCTGCCCTATGGCCATGTTCTACTTAGGGTTATCTCTGTGACCCCATTTGTAGCAGCAGAGGGAGCTAGCTAGTCACCATGTTTTTTTTTTCTTATTCTTTGGCAGCAGCATTCAGTGTGGCCTTTTAGTTCATCACAGACCAGCTGTGCTCTCATCTTGTAGCACTGTTACACCATTATTTTTCATCAAATATGTTGAAGTAACTGCATGATCACTTCCCACCCTTTTTTTAAAACCCTCTTCCTCTCTCTCTCTCTCTCTCTCTCTCTCTCTCTCTTCAGTTCGTTCACTCCCTTGTTTGTTCGCTCACTCCTTGCATTCGTTCACCTTCTCCTCCCATATATTCAATCGTGTCTTTTCCTTTACTACGTCTACAATGAATTAACTTCTCTTGATTTTTAACATTGCATCTTTTCAAGATTCGGGGAAATTCACTTGGGGCTGTTGATAGTTGGACTTTGGAATCGTAACACACTAGTTTGAATTCACAATAGGGCTAATACTCTTGGGAATGGTATGAACTCCCACTCTCCCTCCAGTTATGGGTTAAATAGTGCACGCTGTCATTCAAAAAAGTTGTGTATGTCCCCAAAAAAAGTTTCTCAAAAATGATTGTTCTATGCCGTAAAACAAACAAAACATTTTTAAGATGCTTTCAGCCAGAAGAAAAAGATATTTGCATATTTTTTTGATAACCTTTTATTTTCAAAATAGTAGACAGTAAATTAAGACTTGTATATAGGTTTTTTTTTTCTATTTTATGTATTATAGGGGGTTTAAAAAAAAAAAAAAAAAAAGGTGTGCTCCATTTTGTAAAGATTCTAATACTTTTTTTATTTAATTTTAACAAATTATATCTTTATGATGGGGTTTATGCCAGGAGGGGAGGGAATAATAAATAAAATAAAAAGGTCTCTTTTGAAAAGGGGTTTATTAAAACCAGTGGTTTTTGTGAAAATCATTATTCAGGTTTTACACTGATTTTTTTTTTTTTTTTTTTTTTTTTCTAAAGTTCATTTCCTTAGGTGATCAGAGGACATTGTTATTGTTGTTCTTAAAGGTTGCGTAGTTTCTTGCGCTGAAGTTTGCGTTTTTTTTGTTTTTTTTTTACCTCTTTCTCCACCCCCATCCCATAAATTTTGATTTATTTCTTGAAATGACCTTCATGTCGGTAAATATTAAAAATTTTGAGGATTTCTCCTTTGGATGATAATTCTAGAAACTTCTGGGCAAGTTAAAAAGCATACAGTGTCCCCAGTGTGTGTTGCGTAGACGTTTTCCACCCTCCCCTCCCGTGAAAGCAGATTTTCTGCAAAGTGGCATTGCCTATTTTTTACGTATATTTATTTAAGTTAAAATGGATTATCTTTGTCGACAAGCTCCTTACCTCCAACTAGTAGCATCAGATATTCTGCGTCTTCTCTGAGAAAGTTTGCTGTTATAGAAGGCCTGAAACTTTCAATGCAGTTAACGAACAGCACTGATGGCGTGTGTGGATTTTAGCACCAATAAGGAGTCTGGGAGCAGTGCAAAATATTTTGAGGTATTCAAGAGTAAGAAAAAGGTTAGGAAACATTGACTTAGGGAGACAGTAAGCTGTTTTTAAAAGACTGAAACCCTCACTGAATGGGGTAACATCACTGATTGTGTATTTCTTGCATTTAAATAATATATTTGTCAAAAAATAGGTTTGGCAAGTGAACAAGGTCAGCAATTAAAAATATTTTTCTATTTTTATGAAAATAGCATTATTCATTGGAATTGCAAGTTTTATCTTTTTATAGCTTTCAATGTTCTATTAAAAAAACAATAACAACTTTATGATCAACAAATCATTTTTTTTTTTATTCAATTTAAGTCTATATCCCTAGATTATGAAATATTTAATTATATCTTTGGTTTAAATTGATATTATTTTAAAGAGTAATTTTAAAGAAAGTATGCTCTTATTCTGGACTTTTTTTCCCTTAACTATACCTTCTTTTTGCCAACCCTGCATTTATTTTTGCTTTTATCAAAAAGTAAAAGTCTTTGAAAAATATCATTCAGTTCCTCTCCTGGCTTTAATTTTAGTTTATAATTGGAAGGCAAATAAAAATGCACTAATTTAAGCATGGCTTTTTTTAACCCATAAATCAAATTTGCATTTAACCACATAATTTATTGATATAATTCTCCCCATATTCCCTCCAACTATAGGTTAAACAATGGTTAAAAAAAAACTACGTGAGGACAAAAAACATCTAAAAATGTTCTCAACATTAAATGACCTAAAAAGGTTGATATGCCATAAAACAAAAATAAATATTAACATAATATTTAAAAAAAAGTTCTTTGTTGTTTTGAGGTGTTCTTTTTTACTATTTTTTTAAAATTGATTTAAAAAAAAAGTTATTTCTGTCTATTTTTGATTATTGTGTCTTCCTTTTCCTATATTGTCTTTCTTTCTCTCTGTTTTTCTGTCTCTCTCTTTTTCTCTTTATTCTCTAGACACCAAAAGAAGTAATGTAGTAGGGGGATAGTCTCAGTTGTGGAGTTTAGAATATTTTATGAATTTCTAATAGAAGAAAATGAATTGAATATGAATAAAATTCCTCAGTGATTCCAATGGTTTTCTGCAAAACCTGGTTTCATTGTTTGTAGTCAAAGTGGAATCATCAAAAATTTGTAGCGGTTAGATTGAGCCTTTGGTTTGATTTCAAAAAGACACGCACAATGTAATTAAGAAGAAAATGATTGGATCAAATTAGTTTGTCAATTTTCTTGCTCTGGTCTTTCCGATTTTGTTGCTCTGATTTCTGTTGGACAAGAGTTTTCTACCTGGGAACAACAGCAGCAGCATCTGGTCAGTCAAATATCATAATTAGTATCCAAGTAAATGGAAAAAAAAAGAGAGAGAGAGAGAGAGAGAGAGAGAGACAGAGTGTGTGTGTGTGTGTGTGTGAGAAGTGATAAGAATTACACATGGAATATGACTGAAAACTGCAATTGCTTTTTAACTCCCACCCCCCATGGGAGTAAAAGTGGCAATTAGCTTTGAATGTCTTTGTTCTTAAATTAGGAACATTCACCAGAGGGCCTTGTCTTGCAATGATTCATATTCCTGTCTCTATAGCTAAGCACTTAGTTCAATTTCTTTTTTTTCTTTTTTTTTTTTTATTCTTCACATAATTCTCTATTGACAAATCTGTCTATAACTGTTTCATTCCCTGTCCCTTTATATTTCGGAGTATTACATTTTTTTGTTATTGTCACTTAATGTTTTGACTACCTTAATATTTTTCAAGGACTTTCCTCTGCATATTATTTATCTGATACACTTGTAAATTATTTAGCTGTTACAAACAACGTTATTGCATAAAATTTGAAAGTTTATCAAATAACTAGTCTAGTGTCTATATTATATTTACTTGGTGAGCACAAGTCCAAGTTTGGCACAGGGCCATTTTTACGTGCTCTTACCCAGTTTTTTTATATTCGGTGTTACCCTTCACCTAGATGAGTTGCTCTCCCGAGTTAACAAGCCTCATCTGCCCGAGGCTGCTTAAGTGAAAGTAATGGTTTTGACTGGGATTTGAACTCGCGTAATATGATTCCAGAGCCAGAGCTTTTAGCAGTGCTCCACTGTTGCTGCCCAGTCTAGTCTATATGTCCGTTAAAAATAATGGGTTTTAAAAATAATTTAATAAATTTTACCTTTAATAATTGCGCTGTTTGCTTCTTTGTTTTTTCCATGTATAATTAATTTTAAACTAAATTTTATGCATTAATTCCCAAAACTTTTAAAAATAATTATTCTATTCTTATCTAAAATCTAGTTTTTATGCCTGGGTTTTAATAATTAAAGGCAAAAAAAAAAGGGAAATAAAATTCTGTACAGCCTTAATTGCTCAGTTGGTAGAGCATCAGAATTAATTCAAAGATAGAAATAAAGAAGGCTATTTGATGGTCTGAAGTTCAAGTCCACATATTGGCTATATATTTTAGCCTTTAATCCTCAGAATATTACGCAATAAATAAATAAACACACAACAGTCTTTATTATTTGGTATAAAAGATTAAGACATGAATGAATTGATCAAAGTTTGCAGTTTATCCTTTTCTTTTTTCAGTTTTTTTATTCAAACTTATTTAAAATTAATTTTTAAATTTTTTTGTTTATCACTGTTAAAGAAAGATGGTTGAATTTTGTTTTTCTATTCAGCTGAACTTCTGAAAGAGAAATTAATTAAAATACACTCATATTCCTTATGAAAAAAAAAAGTGAGGGGATGAAATTTGCATATAACAATAAGATTATTTTTGGTGATAGATTAATTTATTTGTCAGGAAGAAGTATTATGTTTAGGATTAAAGTGCTTTCTATTTCTGGGCTGATACTTGTGTGCTAAGACTGTCTAAAGAATGCAGAATTGGTTTATTTTGTGCATTTGTTAGTTTTAAGAGATTCTAATTAGAAACCAGAATCAAGCAAGCATTTTTGATGACATAAAAACATTTTACATGAATTATGTATTTATTTTGATTTCATAAAAGATTGCAAACTTTGTGATTCATTTTGATTGCATGAAGAATGGTAGGATTATGTAAAGCAATCAAATGTTGACCACACCTTTTTGGAAACAACAAAAAATCATAACAAAATATTCTAGCTATTTAAATGTCATCATTTGAAATAAATATATATATATATATGATAGAAAATTATTAGGAAAAACAAAAAAAAGAATGTATATTAGTTTTTTTTATTAAAAAAGAAAATTTCAAAGATATAAAATTTGCGTTTTCATAATAAAAAAAACAACTTATTTGCTGTTATAACATCGACAATACCTTGTCCCTAATAACTTAATGGACAGGGTAGGAATAGCAAAAGTAACATTAATAAAGGTGCCCTGATGAAGGA
>JAUZSX010000027.1:292377-304881 GCA_034780655.1 Idiosepius hallami | reverse complement strand
GCTCGTTAACTCGGGAGAGCAGCTCATCTAGGTGAAGGGTAACACCGAATGTAAAAAGCCCGGGTAAGAACACGTAAAAATGGCTTTATGCCAAACTTGGGTTGGTGCTCACCAAGTAAATATAATATCAACCATTTTAAAAAGTAGCGAACGTGGAGCATTGGTAAAAGCTTGGGCTCTGGAATCGGAGTACAAGAGTTCAAATCCCAGCCAAAACCATCGCCTTCCCTTAAAAGCTTCCTCGGGCAGAGGGACTCGTCTGGGTGAAGCGCAATACAGATTTTTAAAAAGTCCAGATTATATGATGGGCACGCACAAATAGCCTTGTGCCTAACTTGGGTTTGTGCTCGAACAAGTAAATATAATATACAGCTTCCTCGGGAAGCGAACTCATCTAGGTGAAGGGCAACACTGATTATCAAAAGCCCTTGTATATAATTGGCGCGTATAAATGGCCTTGTGCCAAATTTCATTTGTGCCCAACCAAGTAAATATATCAACCTTTTTTGGTCATTTAAGGCCGAGAACAATCATTTAAAAAACAAAAACGTTATTTTGTTCATAAGTTTATTTTTCTTTTTAATGACACATTAACACTATTTAACCCATAGCTGGAGGGCTTTTCTGATTATTCAATGTCATGGAGACATACACACACTCATAACCTCTAAAATGGACTCGTCCTTTAACCATAAAACCAGCAGCTGAATCCCGCTCAACAAGAGCTTTCCCGGATGTTGCAGAGTCATCGATGACCGAACAGACGAGAAACCGACAGTTGCTGTTGACTCAGTGTCTACGCTTAACTAATATACACGTTCTATCACTGATATTGAACACTCTAACTATAAATTCAAGCAATTTTATTACTTAGATCATATATGTATATATATAATTGTATTTGTATATATATATATATATATGAAGAATTAAGTCATTTTATAATAATCATTATTAGAAAGTCTTATGTGAATATTTTTAGATTTTCCGTATGTTCATATCGCCTATTCGGCATTATCAGCGGGAGGATTTTTATTTAATATCAGGAGAAAAACAACGCAAAATTTTTAAAATTTCTCCCGCTGATAATGCCGAATAGGCGAAATGTACATACTGGAAATATAAAAATATTCGCATATGTCTTTCTTTAAATAATTATATATATATAATCTACACTTATATTTCTCCCCCGCCTTTCCTCGTCCCCTTTCTGTTCTTTCTCTGTCTCTCTCTCTTTCTCTTTCTCTCTTTCTCTCTCTTTCTTTCTTTCTCTACCTTTCTCCCTCCCCCCTCTCTCTCAATTCACTAATCAGTAATGTATATCCAGTCGCTTGACAATCATCAATGATCGTTTTTTAAAAATCTTTGAGTGCAATTCATTTAAAGATGCAATTAATTTTATCAGAACCGAAAAAGAAAAACAATTTGTTTGTTTTTATTGTTGTTTCTTCTCTCTCCCTCTCCCTCTCTCTCTCTGTCTTATTCTCTCTCTCTCTCTCTCTCTCTCTCTCTCTCTCTTATTCTCTCTCTTTCTTATTCTCTCTCTCTCTATCTTATTCTCTCTCTCTCTTATTCTCTCTCTCTTATTCTCTCTCTCTCTATCTTATTCTCTCTCTCTTATCCTCTCTATCTCTCTCTTATTCTCTCTCTCTCTTATTCTCTCTCTCTTATTCTCTCTCTCTCTTATTCTCCCTCTCTCTTATTCTCTCTCTCCCTTATTCTCTCTCTCTATCTTATTCTCTCTCTCCCTCTCTCTCTTATTCTCTCTCTCTTATTCTCTCTCTCTCTCTTATCCTCTCTATCTCTCTCTCTCTCTCTCTCTCGTGTGTTTCGTTGTTGTTGTTGTTGTTGTAGAGAATAGAACATTCTCGAGAATTTCTAGTTTCGAAGAAATCCCAATCAGCAGAATTTTTGTAATTTTTTAACCTAAAACGAACTACGATTTTATTATCATTATTATCATTATCACGTGCTTAGCCACTTGGTAGCCCCGACGCAGACTGTGCCTTGCAGCCCATTTACCCAAAACACTCCAGTCGCTGGAACTAGACGTTTGTGCCTGTGTACTTCAACCATATATTATATTTACTTGGTGAGCACCAACCCAAGTTTGGAACAAGGCCATTTTTACGTGCTCTTACCTAGGCTTTTTACATTCGGTGTTACCCTTCACCTGGATGAGCTGCTCTCCCGAGTTAACGAGCCCCATCTGCCCAAGGTTGCTGAAGTGAAAGTAATGGTTTTGATTTGGATTTGAACTTGCGTAATACGATTTCAGAGCCCGAGCTTTTACCAATGCTCCACCGTCGCTGCCCGCGAAATGAGATATATATTGGGTTTAAATAAAGTCAAATATGAGCTAAAATTCTTGCTACATCTCTGGTCCATCTTTAGGCGTGCGTGGAAATGTAGATGTTAATATTAGTTTTTCATGCGTTCTTCGAAAGAAATATTATAATATTTCTTTTTTTTTTAAACTATCGTTGTGATTCCATGGATGTAATAGAAGTTGTTTTTATAGATGTTAACACAAGTTTTGACTTGTTTTTTTATGGAAAGATGTTAGCATCCATTGGTTTGTTTCGGTTGTACATTGGGTATAAAAATGAATAGAAAAAACAAGTACAGAGATCTCTGTGCTTTTTGATAATACTTGTTGGAATGAAAGAGTGCGCTCTCTCTCTCTGTCACACACACTCTCTCTCTCTCTCTCTGTCTCTCTCTCTCACACACACACACACACACACACACACACACACTCTCTCTCTCTCTCTCTCTGTCTCACACACACACACACTCACTCTCTCTCTCTCTCTCTATCTCTCTATCTATCTCTCTAATACACACACACTCTCTCGCGCTCTCTTTCTCTCTCTTTCTATCTATCTATCTCTTACACACAAACACATACACAATTACTCTCTCTCTCTATCTATCAATCTATCTATCTATCACACACACACACCTTCTCTCTCTGTCTCTTTGTCTCTCTCTCTATCTATCACTTTCTCTCACTCTCTCTCGATATATATATATATATATATATATATAAAGATATAGATATATTATATTTACTTGGTGAGTACCAACCCAAGTTTTGCACAAAACCCTCTTTACGAGCTCTTAACCGGGATTTTTACATTCAGTGTTACCCTTCATCTAGATAAGCTGTCCTGTCGAGTTAACGAGCCCCATCTGCCTGAAGCAGCTAAACGTGAATGTAATGGTTTCGACTGGGATTTGAACTCGCGTAACACGATCACAGAACCCGAGCTTCTACCAATGCTCTACCGTCGCTGCCTAAGTATATATATATATATATATATATTGGAATCTGGCGCAGGATAGTCTTTCTTCGAAGAGGAGGTTTTGTGTGTGGAGTTTCTCAAAGCCTTGTTTGGCAATCCATTTAGTAATGGTGTTCCGATAAAAACAATATATGCCATTACTAGTCATTTGAAACAGTTATGAATTCTGTCGAGGAAAACCGAAATGTTATATATTAATTCAGGAGAAGAGTTTCCGGTATTAAATGCTCAGTGACATTATGTGTGTGTGTGTGTGTGTGTTACTGTTGGGTGTTAAATGTTGGCGTGTTAAGTAAAAGCTGAGTCAGCATTTACACGTATTTTCAACAAGATATATAAACAAGTGAGAGAATAGAAGAAGAGGAGAGAGGGTCATTTTCCCGCTGAGAAGGGTAGTCAAAAACTGACTGTCTAAACAAGGCAACCTCATGACCCATCAAAAGGAGCAACAACTACGCAACTTTCTCTCTCGACAAAAAGTGCTGTTGTGTCTGTGTCCCTGTCGGTGTGTGCATTTTCCAGCATAAAATAAAATCGACAAATGTTTTCTTCTCACGTCTGGTGTTGGTTTTCTTTCTTTTTGGCAGCAAAGGTGAAACATTAGTATAAGCTTGGGCTCTGGAATCGTATTACACAAGTTCAAATCCCAGTCAAAACCACTTCCTTTACCTTATTTATATATGTAGGCAGCGAAGGTGGAGCATTGTTATAAGCCTGGGTTCTGGAATCGTATTCCTCGAACTCAAATCCCATTCAAAACCATTGCTTATACCTTAGGTTGACTCTGACAGTAACTCATCTAGTTGAAGGAAAACACTGATTAAAAAAGCCCAGAGTTATAACGAGCACTTAAGAAAATGGCCTTGTGCCTAACTTAGGTTTGTGCTCGACCAAGTAAATATAATATATAGCGAAAGATGAATAAGAATTCAGTGTGTTTAAACAGTTATCTGTATGCCTTTAGTGGGCCCCATAGTTAGGGGTGTGGATGTGCCAACGCTTTCTTCATTGGGCAGGTGACATAACAGATAATGGCTTGTATATTGCTGCTCACGGTCGCTGGCCGTTGTTCTGGTCGCATACATCTACTCTTCTTTTTCTCTTTAACAGTATAAATGAAAATGTCTCCCGTCTGTATATAGAGGACAGTATCGTTATTTTAGCTTGTTAGGTGGCTAAAAGAAATAAAAAAAAAACCTCAGCAACAATAGCCAGTTAATGAGCATATGAAAACCATGTTATTCTGAACACCTGAACCAGGTGATCCTGATCAAATCTATTGGGACCACCTACCCCTTGGCCCCTTTTCCTTTGCTTCAGTAAATGTTCCAGTACAACAGGCATTGTTCAGATTTTCTCCTGTGTTGTGCTGAGATGGCCCATCGTCCACAGGAGCTCTGCAGTTTCTCAGGGGGGAAGGGCATAAACAAAACAGATGCAAATAAGTCTCTCCTTCTTCTTCTTCCTCCTCCTCCCTTCCTTCCTCTTCTTTTTTTATCCTCCTTTTCTCTTCATCTCAAATTGAAAAGATGAGTGTGAGTTGAAAAAAAAAACAAAACAACAAAACAAAAAAAAGAAAAAAAAAACAATACGGTTCTGAATTCTGGCTTGAATATCTTACTGGCAAAATTTGACATATGATCATTAATCACAATGAATTGATCCAATAAAGTAGTTCTGCTTGTTGTTAGTGAATTGTATTTATCCTGTTGATAAGAGAAATTTTCTTTAAACAAACAAACAAAAAATCATAATAACAAAATTAATTTTCAGGCCTCCTTATTTTTTTTTTATATATAATTTTAGATTTTTAACTGTTTCATGAATCAGTTTAACTCTTTAATGACCAGCAAGATTTCTCGTGAAAATGTTTGATTTCTAGGTAATTTAAAAAAAATATATTTATTGTATAGAATGCTGATTAGGGAAGGAGAGAGAGAAATAGAGAGAGAGAGAGTTAAAGAGAGAGAGATAGTTATCTTTTGTCGATATTTAGAAAATTAATTTTTGATGAGGTATGTCACCCCCTGATTTCAAAATACAATTTGAGTAAAGACAGGTTAAATTGTTGTTGCTGATTCAGAAAGGGAAAAGGAATTTGTTCTTTTTTTTTTTGTGGGGGGAAGGTTTGTTTTGAAAAATTAACTTTTAATGAGATATTCTGCCCAAAGGTTTCAAAATAGAATTTTGGTAAAGTTAATTCTGGCTAAATCCAATGTTTGCATTGCCTGTGTCTGTGGAATGCATTATAAAATGAATGAAGAAAATAAAAATCTTAAAAAAAAAAAAAAAAAAAAAAAAATAGGTTTAACAAATTCAAAATATTCTTTATTTACAAGTTGACTTTTTCCTTTCTATTCTCAAAGAGGAGGATTTATATATACATCAACAATTTGAGGGTATATATATATATATATATATATATATATATATATATATGAGTGTGTGTGTGCAATTCCAAACATGATAACCTATGACAATGCTAATGTTATCACTATACAAAACAAAATAGTTTATTTCCTTAAAAATAATGTTTATTTCAAAATCCACCAATTTGATATTTACCAACTTAAATTTACCAACAAAAACACATTTCTAAGCCCCTGATGATGGACCTAGATTGACTGGTTCAAAAGCGCTCAGAATATACACAAACATTCAGAGTATATATAAAAAGTTTTCAAAAGATATTTAAAAAAATATCTAAAAAATCGAAAGGATTTTTATCAAAGAACAACAACAATAAATGTCGTTAATGTCTAAGGAAACTTGTTTAAAAAAAACAATTTGCTACCAAAATATACAAATTTTGAATATATAAATCTTTCATTTGGTACCACTTTCAATGCTATAGTATCAACCTCTGGAAAGCTACAATGAAAATAAAGACATAATATCCCATATTTTGCAGTGTTTTTGAAAAATGTCAACAATAAAATTACATGGCTCTTGAGGCAAGCATAGCCAAGGTCCAAGATCATAATAACTGGTATATTTAGCTAATTTAGACCTTGGAGAATGGGAATAATAGCAGCTTCCATATGTTTGAAGAAAAAGGTCAATTTTGAAGAGGTCTAAAATCTTATTTTCCATTTCTTCTAATAAGTTGCATTCTCTGTTTATTTCACACTTCTACTTTTAGTAATAAGTAATGTTGCAAAATCTGCTCTCATGTAATTTATTTATTTGTTTAAATGAACTAAATAAAAAAAAAAAAGATTCTTGAAAGTTACTTCCCAAATAATCATATGGAAATTAGATTACATAAAGGATTTAGATGAATATATTTTATTCAAATCAAGCATGAACCCATTGCAGGAAAAGGATTCGTTATCCTTGCCATAAACAATATATAAATGGAATGTCAAGACCTTTTGAAAAAAAAAAATCTATGGACATCAAAGAATAATAATTTAAAAAAAAAAAATAAAAAAAAAAAGTGATCTATATAATGGTTTGTCCCAAAAATTCTAGAAGCATGTCAAAAATTCTTTGATTTGTTCTGGATGAATGCTGCTTTCACCAGATCTGAAAGCTTACAGATTGATGGCAGAAAAGTCTTGGAAAATGATGGTCTTTATTTTTAGGAATAATTTTTTGTTGCATTTGTTAATTAGCGAGTTCAATTTTAAAGTGTTTATGAACTTAGCTAAACAGATACACTCACACTCGCATACATTTTAAGGCCATAGGATAGTTGGAATAAATGAAAAAATAATATTTTGTAACTATAGAGAATATATCACCATTATTATTATTTTATTATTATTAGTTTGTGTGTGTGAATATATAAATCACCATAACTATTATTGTTTAATTATTATTAAACTAATTTGGTTATCAAAAATTTTGTTCTATTTTTGTCTCTCCTTCTTTAGTCCCTCTGTGTGTGTGTGTGTATAAGTTCAAATATTTTATATTATATGAGTGTAATGGTATTAAAAAAAAAGGGATTATTTATTAATTATTATTTCTCTCTGCTGCTTTCTAATATGTTAAGTTTGGGTCTTGATGTTTGAAGTGGATATCTTCTGGGATAAAGAAAAAAAAAACCCTTGGTTTTCATTTTTTGTTTTCTTACCTGATTCACTTCCAACTTTTAAAGAAACTTTTTGTTCAAAAGAAGAAAGCTTTTCAAATGGCGACTCTGCGTCTGGATTTCCAAAAGATTTGTCAACCCTTCATATTTTTTGGATGACAAGTCATATGTTAGGATTGCACAACCAGTCCAAGAAAATGGAAATACTTATTTGGGATTAGTAACTGAAACATAATTAACTTGCACTAATAATAAAGAGATGGGTAGCATTTTGATAGCATCTAGCATACATCATTCTGACTGTTTGCAGTCTCAGGGTATCTAACTGTTTCTGTATCGAGTGTGCACAGCTCCTTTAGGTGGGAACATTCAAGACCAGTTTGTGTTTGGTTTTTAGAAAATGATACAATCAGTTATTTTAAGGTTTGAGATTAGAAGGGTTTAGTGTAGGAGGATTATGAAGGACAAAGCAATAGAAATTGGTGTTTAGAACGGGACAGTTGATATAGCATTGATTGATGGTTAGTAATTTGATGATGATGATGATAATGCTGGCAGTAAATCTATTTAAGACTCTGTTGTTTTTTGTTTTGTTTTTTTAAGATAACCCAAGTTATTTATTACAATTTTTGTCTGTAAAAGAAATTTAACAAAAAAATGAATAGGTATTTTTATATATTGGGCAATCCAAAAAGTAACTCCTGATTTAAAAATACTTATGATTTATTAAAATGCTGTAATATGTTTCTCTTATTTTGTGTATTTATTACTTAATGGGGTTTGATTAAAACCACAAGTCTATCAAACCAAACCAAGATATTTAAAAGAACTTGAAGGGAGAATACATGAAGTTATGAATTCCATCCTACAAGTATTTCTCATTAAAATCAGTTCATGTGGTTCATGGTTAATTTAAAAAGCTGGTCACAAATGATGGTGGCCATATTGAATTTAAAATAAAGGTCCATCCAATCTACTTTCTCCTTTCATTTATTTGAATAATTACTCTTCAAAAATAGATAAATATTTTAAAATACTTATAATTTATCAAAATGCTGCAATTTTATATTTACTTTGTGAGCAGTAATATGTTTCTCTATTTTTGTGTGTTGATTACTTAATAGGGTTGGTTGAAAGAATAAGTCTACTCAACCAAGAATTTCTTTGGAAATCAGTTGATGTGGTTTATGGTTGATTTGACAAGCTCTGTAACCCATATTGAATTTAAGATAAAAGTCCATGCAATATACTTTCTTTTCACATTCATTAATTGGAGAAATAACATTTCAAAATAATAATCTGTTATAATTATTTTAGAATTTGGAGTTACTTTCAAATCCCTTTGAATCCATCACTTTAGTAATTTAAAAGGATTTATGTGTGCATAAGTGTTTTTCAGTCATTGGTTGTGAACTTCTGTTAGTGGAAAGACAAAGCAAAACTAGGCAAGAAAAGAATAACTCAAAATGCTATTTTAAACACTCGGATATTTATTTTAAGTTATTTAGACAAGCCAATTTAAATGTGAGGGACGTAAATGAGTTATACCTTTTTATGCATCTGAAATTTTTAATGAGTCCAGCTAGTCATTGAGTAAATCCTTAATTACATCATACAATGACACTATATTGAGTATTTCTATTAAAGTTTTTTAATAATATAAAATTTGTTGTGACTATTGGGATACTTTTTGAGTGCAAGTCTTGAAAGTTTATTGTAAAAAGGTTCCAAAGCTTTCATTTCCATATTGTAATTTTCTTTCTACTTCAATCCTTAAGAATTTTTGTCTTTTGCCTTTTTTTTTCTGCTTCTTATTTAAATTGTTGTCTTGTACTTCACCAATATTATCATCTGATTGGTGAGCTTGATGGAAGTTAATTTCCTTTTCTTTGACATCAACCATTGTTTGATAACATGCCTTGTAAATATGGCTGAGGAAGAGGAGGAAGGATTATTGTAGAACTAGGCCAACCTGGTTGAATGTCCCTATCAGACAGGTGGGTCCAACTTGATTGAACATCCTGACTTCTTCTTCATTGGAGAAGAAAGAGTTTTAATGACAAGAAGAAAGAAGGAAAAAAAAAAATATTTGTTCATCATTTCAAAAACTTAAAATTAAAAGATTAAAAGATTTTTATAATTCATTATTAATTTCTGGATTGTTTCTTTTTAAAGAAATACTGAATGTTTGTATGAAAAAAAGAAAATGTTTGAAATAATTTGTAATCATCATTAATTTAGAGCAAGGGTCCATGTAATATTTCTGTGGGTCTGCAGGCAAAACACAACAAATTGAGGGCCCACAATTATTTTTTTACCACCTACATAAATAATGGTGCAGTGAATTTAACTGCTTGGGTAGTTCCACTCTCCATGAGCTTTAATCTCTCAGAAGACAGATTGTAGTATTTTAATTATTATCACTATTATTATTGTGTGTGTGTGTGTGTGTATATATATATATATATATGTAATTTATATTATTATTATTATTAAAAAGGGTCCATCATGAAAAAAAAAAGTAAAAAGAGGTTCATGGGTCAAAAAAGTTCGAGAAGCACTTATTTAGAACTAATGAGCAAATTTGAAAATTGCTACTTTTTCCTCAAGTATTCAAATGTTGAGTAATTTTTTTTTTTTTAAAAAACAGTTTCACCTTCACAAAATTCTCAACTCAATATCTCTTGTCATGAATGGAAAAAGAAAAATACTGTAGTTTTTTTTTTTTTGGGGGGGGTATTGTCAACATAGACCACGACTCGACACACATTCTTATCAGTCAGTTGTGTAATCTCGCTTGAAGAATTTTAAAATATATAAATATATATATTATTTTGATCTGTAAAAAAAATTATTTTGCTCCATAAAAAAAAATGTTTCTAAAGAAATCCTTTCGTTTAAAAAAATGTTCTAATCCAATTAATTTACAAGAAAAAATGTGTGTGAATATGAAATTATTTTTTATTTTAATACTGTGTATTTTTGTGTTTATGTTGAAAATTGTCTTCTAAAACACATAAGTCAAGCCTCAATATTATTTTGTTCACTGAAATATTAAGTTTTTAAATATTGAACAAGATAGCAACTCTTTAATATAAAATGTTTGCCTTTGTGTCAACATTTTCTTGTATTATAATTACTGTGTATTTCAGGTTATAAGTCAGCTATTCAGCCTCTCCACCATCCTTTCTAAAATGAGGGTTGTCTTATATAGCCGTAATGAAAAGCTAATTTTAGTATAAGCTAAAATCTCTTTTCTATCATTTATTATGAAAGCCAATAAAATGAAATTATTTAAATAACTACTAGGGGTTTGGAGGATTGAAGTTGGGTATTATTCTTACTAAGATATATTTAGTCCTGATTAATAAAATATTATCTAATAATCTCTTTCCTTACAACACAAGTCGCTTGTGTATGTTTCCTTATAACTCTATCCAAAGTTTTAGCAACAACACCTTCCCATTCGACAGTAGTAGTAATAATAATAATAATAATAATAAAAAGCAGCCTTATGTGTGTGGAGGCAGACACACACACACACACACCTAGTCACATGCACACACACACACATAGTCACACACACACGCACGCACACACACACACAGTCACACATGCATAAACATAAAGACAGTATTAATCACTTTTTACACAACTTTCCATCATGCATCAAAAACAACAACAATGATGATGATCATGATAAGGGTAGTGTCCCTAGAAAAAAAAAATGTTCTAGCTGGGTCAGAGACTCAATACAGTGGTGAGTCAGTGATTCTTTTGCTTCTGTTCTCTTTAATTGTTTTTCTCCTATTCCTCATTCTGCAACAACAGGGTTGAATTTTTTGCTTTGCTTCTTCCACTTTTGGTCAGCCAGCAACTGTCACCCAGCTGCATGTTGATGTTTTTATTCTCCCTTGTCCGGTCGGGTTCGATTGCCTTTCCTGCCTGCCTAGTTGCTTCCTTGTTTCCCCAGCCGGATTGTCCAGCTATCAGCATGTCTCCTCCTGCGTGGGGCAGCCATTCTCTCTTACAGAACTCATTGCTGCTGTATTAATGTCTTATCATAGAATTGATGGGAATGGAACGACCCGAGGGGAAGTAGGGCAGCAATTAGGAATGGATAAGCAGCACTTTGGCATCGGCTAGCCCACGTTGGCAATTGTTGTGTCTGAATATTATAACTTTCTACACTCTAACTGCCACCCTTTTTGTAATTGTCTGTAGAGATAACTAAGTGATGCATGAAACTTGGAATTGTGTTCTTAAATCATTCATTCTATTCAGTTTAGCTTGACAGCTGCACTCGCTCGCTCAGATATCTGGGCTGCATTTGCAAGTGGCTGCATTGATTTATTACTAGAATTTCTTGTCATTTTATTTTTACTTTCTGTCTTTTAAGTTTTGTTCATTTCGCTGACATTTTTTTCATTCATTATATCATTATATTTGACAAAGATAAAAATGAACACAACTTAACTTTTGGGGTTTGTATTTTTTTAAATGAAAGTTCTATTTTGGTCTTTAATAAGCAGTAAAACAAAATGCTTAGAGAATGTAAAAAGTATAAAAAGATCCAAAGAAAATTATTTTTTATAACATTAAATATTGACAAAATGTATTAAAAAGTAAAACCTTGTCAGATTATGCAATATTTGAAAAAGACAAAAACTGTTCAAATTTCTCTAAACTCAATAAACAAAAACAGTCAATGAATGAATTTTATAAACAGTGCAGGACCAAACAAAGCAACATATTACCAAACTAACATTGAATTTCCCTGAAGTGGTCGATATATGTGGTAAAACATTTAATTATTGACATGTATCAAATTTATTAATATGTATCAAAATTTCATAGTTTTTTTTTTCTTCTTATGAAATCAATAATTGATGTTTTATTTTCATGAAATATTATATTATTTGATACTTATCTTCTTCAATATCCAAGCAGATATATCTATTGCCTAATAGGGTCCGCAAAGTTGGAGCTTGGGTTCTGCAATCGTATTACGACGCAAGTTCAAATCCCAGTCAAAACCATTGCATTCACTTTAGCTGCCTCGGGCAGATGGGGCTCGTTAACTCAGATTTCAAGCCTAAAATAAATAAATTTCTTCAAAACAAATGGCAAAAACAATGGAACGAAAACACCCAGAAC
>JAUZSX010000027.1:264425-276184 GCA_034780655.1 Idiosepius hallami | reverse complement strand
GCATTATTTCTGAACAAATTTTAGTTTTACCAGAAAGATAAAACCCTGAATATTATAGAAATAAAATCAAAATAATATAAAATATTTTCTAGAATTTTAAATCGAATTTCAAACATTAAATTTTCCCCAAAAAAGCAATAAACGCTATTTTTCGACAAGTTTTTTTTACTGGTTTTAATTATTTTTTAAAAATGTCTTTAAATCGATTTAACAATTTTTTTTGTCTCGAAATAAAAATCAGGAACATATTTTTTATAAGAATATGCAAAAATATTTATAAAAACTACCTTAATTTCTAATAATTTCAAATAATTCAATTTTTTTTCGAACAAACGGCATTTTCTTCAACCAAACTTGCGCGTTATCTTGTATTTTTAATAAAATCAAATGAAAGAAAACCTGCAATTGGTCTACATTTAAAAATCTTCCATTAAGAATCTACCTAAGAATTTGAAATTTTCTGTGTTTATTAATGAAAGAATGAACTTAAATAGCCTGTTTTTTTTCTTTTTGATAACATATATATATATATATGTATGTATATATATCATTTGGGGGTAGTTTTTTTCTTTTAAAGTTTATTTCTATATATTTTTTTTTCCTATATTTTTCACAATAACCTTTAGAAAATAAGCAGTGGCATTTTCTGATAGGAGAGAAACATTAAGATTAGTGAAAAATTTGAATTATATTGACAGAAAAAGAAAATTAAGGACTAATTAGCATTTATTTCATTTTAATTTAATTCTGAGAATAAAAAATGAAACTTAAATTTCGAGGAAAATGACAGTTCAATAATAAAATTTGAATTTTTCATTAAAATCTGTGTGATTTAGTTTATTATTTGTTTATAAATTTATTTCAATTTTTAAAAAGAATTTTCATGAACCATCAACGCAACAATACAACCCACAATGCAACACATCTTGTTTTGATGCTAAAAATGCTAGTATTTTTTGCTTTCTTTTTTTTTTCTAAATTAAAATTTTAAAAAACATTTTATTAGATAAAGAATTTCTAATTTTCATTCAAAATATAATAATAGAAATTATTTTTTTTCATTCTTTAACAAGCCGCGCGTGCGTGGTCCCTCTCTGTGTGCGAGTCAATGGGCAACTATGAGTGAACAGCGAAGGAAAGAAGATCGCAAAAATAAGAGGGATTTAAAGCTAAGTGTGATAATGATAAACAGAGGGAGGTTTTTGTATCGGCTGATATGAACGAGGATACGAGGGAGGAGGAAAACATTACATAAGTGACAAAAACAAAAGTAGCGTTTTGATGTTGTATGCGAAACCTCCCTCTGCTTCACACTTAGCTTTTTCACATCTCTCAAATTTTCTTATTTTTTCAAGGATTTTAAAGTTTAAAAAACACCGTGTTTAATGGTATATGCGATAATTTATTTTAGTAACGATTTATTTTTCAAAATTATATACACATTTTAATCTTTTTTGGTTTTTGTAAATTAAAATAGCATTTTTTTGTGATATTTTGAAAGATAACTGTTAATAATATTATTTAGTCATATATATTCTACAAATTTCACATTTGAACACATAAAATACAAAAAATTGAACATAGTATAATTTGGAAATTTCATTCTCATATATCTCAAAAACATTATGTGCGAATCAATTTGCTTTTTTTCCCCTTATTATCTTTATTCTCTTCTCTTTCCAAAAATATATGTCCCTGTAAAGTTCAAGCAAGTTAAGGGTCCGAAAAAGGCCCGAGTTAAGAGGGGGGGTATACGTAGGTAAAAAAAACGGATTATGAAAATTAATAGATTGCAAAAAAAAATATTATAATAAAAAATATATACATCATTATAAAGGTTATTCTTTATTGAATAATCGGTGAAAATTTCATATTAATTGACTCACTCCATGATTTTTGGTAGATTTTTAAACAGACACACTGTCTTAAAATCCTTCAGGTCGGCCATTGCTTTTGGCGATGCCTAAAAATTGCCAAATTAAAAGAATAAACAACTCCTTTCTATACAAATGACTGAAAAAAAGGTGTCAGAAAGAAAGAAAAATCCACCAAGACAAATGTTAGAGAAAAAAAGAAACCTATCATTGGGTAAATTACTAAAAGCAGATCTCGAAGTATGACAGATATGAAAAGAATAAAAAAAACATATAGCAAATTCAGTGTTTAAATCTTAATTAAACTTTGTCGGCCAGAAATTCGCTTCACTCGGGGTGGGGGGGGTCACAAAATTGCGTTCAAAACACGATGCAAGGGAGACAACTTCTTGTTTATAATCTTTTCATTAAAAACTTCTCAAAAATTGTCTTAATTAAAATAAAATCTTCATTAAATGAAAACTTCATTAAAATAAAAATCATCCATTTTTTGTGTCGAACAATTAATAAGCAAAACTGAAAGTTCAAATCTTGAATTGTTTTTTTTTTTTAAATGAGGCTTTGTTTATTTGTGAATTGAATCTTTTGTTGATACAACAAATAAAGATTGTGGCTCTTTAGTTCTAAGGAAGCATTAAATAAAGATTAGGATTTCAATTCCATTAAAAGCCAGAAATTATTAACACACACATGTATATAAGTGCAGACACGGAGTCAATGGCTTTAGGTGACATCCAGTTTCTCGCCTGCCCTATCATCAGACCAAAAGTCTGGTGATCGCGCAGGCGAGAAACTGACAGTCATCCTTGACTTTGTGTCTACGCTTAACTAATATACATGCTCTATCACTGATTGAGCACTCTAAGTATAAATATAAGCAAACTCACTCTACAGATTAATATATATATATACATATAAAGCTTTAGACTTGTTCTCTTCTTTCCTGTTTAATACAAATATGAAATTTTGTACCACTAAATAGTTGTTTAAATATATATATATATATTTATCAATTTGTGCCAAACTTGGTTGGTGCTGCTCACCAAGTAAATATAATACATATCTATTTCAAGATTTAACCCTAGTGTACAGATAGAATAAGAAAATTCAACCCCTGTAGATTAAATAAAAAGTTAAGAATTTTGTGTAAAAAGATTTACTGACAACAATAACAATCTAAAAGTTGGATTGATCACCTGAAGAAGGTTGAAGAGTTCATCTTCCAAACTGTTGTGAAGATAACTAAGACAAGGATGATAATTGAAAAATCCTAGACACAAATATTGGCTGTAAAAGAATTCCTTATTTTAATTTTGTTAAGAATAAAAGCCTAAAAAAGTGAAAAACTTGATTGGTATTGTAATGCCATAAATTCTATGAAAAAATATTAGGTTAATTTTAAGAAAAATAACATATTTGAAATGAAAGCTCTTGTAGGTTGCGTACCTTTTTAATTTGGAATTCTACTTGGTTACATTTTTTAGATACCTGATCTGCTATGATGTACGCGTCAGATAAAATGTGACTTACACCTGGCCAAATATAATTATTTACTTTATCAAACTACTTTTGAAGTGTTTTAACCATAATATAGTCATAAAAAGAAGGTAATAGGTAATTTTCACATTAAGACAATACTATCAACACAATGCAGTTTGGTAAATGAGTGCATGTTCTGTGCTCTATCAATGATTTTTAACATTATTTTCCTATCTACACAAGAAAGAACTTGATGAAATAACGCATAAAGTGAATCTTGAATATTTATAACAGTTAAACTGCTTGAACTTTCCTTAAAACTTTTCATTCCTCTCCAATAACTCATCTAACCTTTTACCGCACCAAGTTTGACGACTTATCAGGTTTTACTGAATTTAATTTGTTTTATTTGTAGTAAAAGATTTCAAAATCTGAAATAATGTTTTTTCTATTTCTTTTTCAAAAGTTTTGTTCAGTCGTGAGATTTCAGTGCTAAAAAGATGAAATCTTGAAACAGAACGAGTTAAAAAATTATTTAGCTTTTTACTTTTCTTTATCACAAGAATGAATGATGCTTCAGAAGAATTATATTTTATAATACAGTGAAGTCTTGGTTATCGCGGTTAATGGGGACCGAGACCACCCGCGAAAACTGAAAATCTGCGAAGTAATTGCTCAAAAAAACGTATACAGGTATACAGTATACCCCCCCTGTATACAGTACACCATATAGAATACAGGTAGAGAGAGTGAAATTCATGTTATAACAAAAAAAAAACTGTAAAATATGTTGTCTGTTTACAATGCAGGAAGCGGCGTAGTGGCTGCAGGAGGTGTCGTAATGTTCTTTCATGTCTTTTAGGGCATTCTGAATATATAAAATGATGCAATTACTAATTCTAATTGAATATTTTGTTTTCAAATTTTAATTTAATATTTTTCATTATTAATTTTTGAATATTTTTTGATATTTTTAATTTTTTAATATTTTTTAGACCCGCGAAGCTTTGAACCCGCGAAAGTAGAACCGCGAAGTAGTGAGGTTCCACTGTAATCTGTAATTCTATTAATCAGGATTCAATAACCAATAAGACAATGTTGTGAAACTATCAGCTGACTTATCAACTAGTGATTCTTATTATGAATGAAATACATTAAAGTCCTGCTTCTTCTGTTGTTTGAACCCTAATTCCTGGGGTCAATCATGTTGGTTGCACTAGAATAAAAATCAAGTTTTCTTCTAGTTTTTTTCTTTGTTCCACTGTGGCTGGTTCAAGGTCATGGTCAATTGAGTATTGACAGTCAAAACACAGAGGTGGCACCAAGGCCTTCTTTCAAGCCCACCTCCCAGCAATGAAGATGGATCCAAACTCACTTTCAATTAAGCTGAAAAGATTCCAATATCATCTTTGCTCATTCTATTCCAATTTTAAACCAACATTTTTGTTGGTCTCAAGGAAGTCCATTTGGCAGTCAGGCTTTAGAATTGTAGTACTTGGGTTTGAATCCCAGTCATTCTATTTGTGTTCATAGCTGAATACCCTTAGGAAAGGTATGAATACACACATTACCCCCAGCTATGAGTTGAATAGCAAACATTGTGTTAAAAAACAAACTATGTGTGTATACAATGAGTGTTCTTGGCATTAAATGACCTTAAAATAGGTTGATATGTCGTAAAACAAACAATTCTTGGTGCCCCACCCCTCTTTCTAATATTAAAAGAAATCTGGTGAAAGCAAAAAATATTCTTTTTAAATCTGATAAGTTTTAAATGCTGCATTCAATTCTAAGTCTTTAAAAGTTTGATCTACAAAATCTAAAACAATTAAGTAATTAAATAGAATTTAAAATAAAAATAAAAATAAAAAAAAGTTTCCAAATGTTTTTTTAAAAGCATATTGTTTGAATTGTACTGAAAAAAAAAAAAAAAAAACCAATTTCATTTTATTTTAAATAATAATCCAACTCGTCATAAGTCAGCAATGAATGTGACTTAAATTACCTAAGAATTCTTATTCAATCTAACAAGCCTTGTTCAAGCTATAATAATAATAAACATTGATTAAGAAATTATCACTTCAAAATAAGCAAAAAACAATTCATATAAAACCAAAAAAGGAATAATAAAAATACAGTTATATTCTATCAAGTTAAATCTAACACTTAAAAAAAAAAAAAGATCCTGATTTACAAAATAGAATTTCTCGAATTGTTTCTAAAAATTTCCTTTTTTTCTTTTTCACTTGTTATTATTTTGGAAATCCCAGCTTTTTTTTAACCCTTTAAGCCTTAACTTAGCAAAATGACCAACTAGTCACTCAGAGCCGTTCTAATAGAGGACGATGTTATGGCCAAAACATTAATGTGTCTTCTTTTGCCTTATGTTGACAAGGCCGATATATCGGCCTTTTACGGTTGAAAGGGTTAATGTTTTTTTTTTAAGTCAAAATCTATTTTTATTCTTGACAAAAAAAAAATCGAAATTGTTTTGAGATTTGCACAGAAAATCTTATTTGTTTTCATTTGATTTCTTTTTCTTCTTTTAACAAAATTCAAAATTAAACCATTTTTCAAATTTTCTTTGAAATAAAAAGAGAAAAACAATAAAAGGTGAAAGAACACCTTAATTACAAATAAAGAATGGCACAAAAGTCGTGCATTTCAAATGTATTATTTGTCATTGATTAATGGAAATACTGTTTACTTTTCAATAATAGATTTCCATGAGGTATTTCCAAATAATGTCACTTTTGTGCTGCCTTAGTTATAGAAATATAATGAAAAAAACTTTTTAATTTTTCTTTTTTTGTAAAGATGATTTGCAAATTTAAATTTTTGGAAAATAAGAATAATTTTTTTTTAACTTTTGAACCCTGAATTAGCCAATATTTTGTCCCTCTATGGTCATTTAATGGAACAATTTTTTGGCCAATTTTGCTGTGTCCTCTTTTTGCCCCAAGTCTAATAGACCAGCTTTTCAGGGTCCAAATCATACAAAAACAAAAACAAAAAAGTAGGGATTCAAGTTCAAACTGTAGGAAAAAAAAACTGAAAAATCAATCAATTGCAAGAAATGAAATTTTGTTATGTCAAAATGGGTTAGGGTTGAGGTTAGGGTTCGGGCTTAGGGTTTCTGGATTGAAACTGGAAGAAGCTATTTTGACTTTTCAGAGAAATCAACTTTGGATAAAATGATTGTTTTATGGCATATCAACCTCGGACCAAATGATTTGAAAAGAAAATTACAAAGATTTTTCTGTCCATCACCTTTGATAAAACTAAATAGGACCAAGAGACATTCAATAATATTAATAATAAAATAATAATAATCATGGTGATACCAAAATTGAAAAGAGTTTTTTTCTATCCCTAAAACATCGAATTGATTTTCATGGATTGAATTTCTTCTTGATTTTTGTCCATTTTTTTTGTTAACTGAAAAAGATTTCATTTTCGAAAACAAAAGAATTTCAAGTCAAAAATTATTTTTTTTGGCATTTATATTAAATGGGGAAGGGGGGGGCTACCTTTCTTAAAATGGAAAAGAATTTTACTGAATTTGTTTATGAAATTCATTCAAAAAGTTTTCTTTTTTGCTGGACAAGAAAAAAAAAGCCCCCCAAAAATTATGAAAGGCTGTTTTCATTTCAACAACAATAAATAGTTTGAAAAAAAAAAACATCAATCATTATAATAATAATAATAATAATAGATAAAAAAAGCCTTTTAAGTGGAATGTCTTTAATGGTTAAATGCTTTTTGCCTCATTTTGAGGAAGTAAAAAAAAATGATGTACAAAATAAAAAAAGGGAGAAAGAGAAAATCAAGGAAGGAATCAAAAGGAGGAGGAGGAGGAGGAGTGGGAGGTGGGTGTGCATCCTTAAGGCTTTCATGGACACATCATCATCATCATGATCAAGCTTTGCTTTTTCAATTCTTCTTCTTTTTGACTCAAACTCTAAATGATTTGCAAAGTCAACAACAAAAATGAAATTGCGTAGACTTTGCATCCAAAACTACAAAAAAGAAACTTTCTTTCATTGTGAAAAGCAAAACTAGAGAATTTCTCGAGCAAGGTTTTGGGATGTCAGTGGCGTGGGGGGAGGGGCATTTACTCCACAGTTTGAAAGTTGTTCAAGTCTTCAGTTATGGCAGATAAAAAAATACTTGCAGAGAAAAGTTAGCAAAAACTTGATTTCATATTCTTTACTATTTTAGGGTCCTTCTTTTCGTTTAGGGCTTGGGGCAAAGAGAAGGGTTAGGGTTGTGCTGCTGATTTTTTAGTGATGTTTATTTAGTTGATTAATTCTGAGACTTTTTTTCTTGCTTGAATTTTGTTCTTTAAATTTTGTTGTTTTTAAACAAAATAAGGAATTTTCTTTTTTTGGTTTGTTGGGGGGGGATGATTTTCAGCAATTGTTTGTTGTTTGGGTATTTTTTTTTTCAAAGATAAAAAAAACTTCAACTGAGAAATGAGTTTTCAACTGAGCACTCCCACTAAAAAAATAGTTTGCATAACAAAAAAAATAACCTTAGGATTAGGAAAAATTAAAATTTTTTAAAAATTGTGTACAAAAACTTAAAGAAAAAAGGAAAATTATTTAAAAAAATAAATGAATCTATTTTTTTTAATGGGAAAAAAGTTAAGTTTAGTTGTGTGTTTATGTGTGGGTGTTTGTCAAGTGTGTGTGTGTGTGTGTGTGTGTGTGTGCAAAGTTGTTCTTTTTGGTTTTTCTTTTTCATTCCTAAATGAATGTCAGTTTTTTTAATTAAAGTCAGAATCAAACAAGTTTTGCTTTTCCTTTTTTTGCAATAATTTCCATTCTTATTTGACGAGTCCGGCTTTCTTTGCTTCCGTTTCATAAATGAGCAACCTCCACATCTTGACGACAAACACCTCGGCTTCTTCATCAAGAACCATTGCAACATCATTGAGGATGCTCTGCGGAGAGCTGCGACCAATCACTTTTTGGCAGATAAAGTCGGTCAGGGTTGGTTCTTCCTCTCCAATGTAGTCTACGATTTTCTTATTGACCCAAGGTCGAATGCGCTTGTTCATCAAAGTTTGGTCGACCGTGTTCCAATCCAAATGATAAGAGAAAAGTTCGTCTTTGCCTGTCGGGATTTGTTCTATCAATTTCTTAATCAACTGCCTTTTCTCTTCGGCAGTCGTCGCTTTCTTTTCCGGCTTCTCCTCGTCATAATCCAATGGAACAAGTTTGCGCTTCTTCACAGCTTCAGCCCCATCGTCGTCTTGACTGAACACGTCGCCAACAGTTATCTTTTTTTTTTTCAAATTGCTCGGCTCGCTTGGACTGTCCGCAGCTGAACTTCCCAGTTTTAGGGAACTAAAGCCGATCTTTGGCTTCGGTTCCTCTTTTAGATTTGGTCCACTGAGATTGGCTTCGGTATTATTGTCCGTGTTTTTATGAACGTTCCTTTCGACGGGGCCGCTCGGGCTCCTCGAATTGTTGGCAATGGAAGGTACAATTTCAATTGGTTTCAGAGTTGGCTGCATTTTCGGAGGTGAGATTTGGTAGTGATCCGATAATTCGTTATCCTCAGTTCTCGGACTTGGAAGTGGAGGCGTTCGCGGTTTTTTAATCGGAGAAGGAGACGAGGGCAAAAGATGAAGTCGGGGCCTTAAGTGTTCGTCTCTTTCTTGTTCCATTTTAGCGATTTCAGCCTCGGCATCTTCGTTTCCGGCCTGCAATAATCTCAGACGAATTTCTTCGAGTTCTTCTTTTTCTTTTTGACGATCTCGTGCATCTAACTGCTTCTCTACTTCTCGTTCGCTAAGGCGCCGAGCCAGTGCGCTCCCCTTGTAAAACTTGGGGTCATCGCGAAGATCGTCATAGTCTTCAAGGAATTCCTTCAGACGTCTCGCTTCTTTTGCTTCCTCTACTTTGCGTCCCATTTCCCGTTCTTTTTCCTTTTCGTATTCTCTTTGACGTTTTTTCTCTCGCACCATCCAATTTTTTAATCTTTCTTGATATGCCGCTTCTTTCTCTCGAAATTTCTTCTCCATTTTGCGTCTCTCCAGGGCTTCTTCTTCTTCCTCAAAATCTCGACCTCTCGTCCTGCGTTCTCTCTCTTTCGATCTCTCCCTTGATCGATCTCGAGACTTCTCTCGAGATCTTTCTCGTGATTTGTCCCTTCGTGATCTCGATCTCGATTTAGAGCGTGATCTCGACCGAGATGAACTCCTCGAAAGGCTACGATCCCTTTGAAAAACTTTGCCCTTGTGGACTTTGTCTTTTCGCCCTCTCGCCTCGTCGTGACGTCTTCTGCTGCTGCTGCTCTGGGACATACTTTCGCGGTTGCGATTTTCCTTATCATTCACTTCCTCATCTTTGTGAAGATCTCGGAAACTTTTAATTTCTCGATTAATGATATTCTTCGTATCTTCTTCTAACTCCATGTCATCCAGCCCTTTGTCTGCCTGGATTTTTTCTTCGCGATTCTTTCTGTGCATGCCTTTAGAATCTTTTTCTTTTTCAGTGGGAGGTTCTTTAGCCAAATCCTCGGCAAATTCCCTAATGATTGCATCCAGTCCAGCTTTGGTCAGACGATCCTCTCGTTTAGTCATTTCATCCAAATCATTATCATTAGGGCCATCCGTACTTTCCTCTCCGTCATCACCCTCACACTTACCTTCCTTATCTCCGTTTTTCTCTTCATTTTTCGCCTCTTTTTTCTTTTTTTCATAATCGTCTAATAAAGTCTTAGTTTTTGCATCAACCTTAACTACCAGTTTTTTATCGGCAATTTCAAAATCATTTAAAAGCCTGATGCATCGTAACGTCGCTTCAGGGTCTTCATACTCACAGAATCCAAAAGCTTGCATTTTTCCTGAAGCTCCTTGCACTCGTTTCCAACTCAACACATCTCCACATTTCTGTAACATGAGTCCAATCATTGTGTCTGGGGCTCGGTCACTGATATTTCCCACAAACACCGTGGTCACTGGGGTTTTATCTTTTTTCTTATTACTTGTATCATTTACCTGTTTTTCCAGCTTTTTGGGTTTGTTTTGAGTCATTGTTGGTGTTGCTGTCGAACTGCTGGTCACAATCGGTCGTATTACCGGCGGTATAATCCCCATCGGGCTAACAGACACCATACCCATTGTTGGAAATGTTGTGTAGCCTTGTGTCATCATACCGGGAACCATAGGAGGCATTCCTATAGGTTGCCGAGGCGGTAAAGACATAATATCCTTGGGGGTTGGTTAATGGTTTGATTTTATGAAATAAATCTCCAAATAAAGCATTTCAAATCATTGTTTTCACTTCGAAGCGTGTTGTTCCGTTCCCAGTAATTCCAAAACGTGCAAATGGCGTCACTGTCTTAAAATTATCTCCCCTTTTAAGAACTCTTCTGTGAAATTCTCAAAAACAGATTTATCTCCCTTTTTTTTAAGGGTTACTTTTCCTTAAAATGTTCTCAATTTTTGTTTATTTTTCTTGGATTTTTTTTATAAATGATATATTAAAGATTACAGCTGGTTTTAAAGAAATCCCAATTTAAAGAGTTAATTCTTTTAAAAATACAAATTGAAGAAATTAAAGCTCTTTATAGTTAAATATAAAAAGAGAATGAATTGATACTGATGGAATTTGAGAAATGATTTGAGTTAGTGTTTATTTTGAAATATTGATAACACTTATTCATTAACTATTTTAAAATTTAATTCACACAAAGCTAATTTGATAATTTACAATTAGCTAAAAGAAATTTAATTTTTTAAAAGATATTTTTAGTTTAATTTTTTTTTTTTTTTTTTTACTTTTTAATGAAACATGTGTGAATAATGATATTAAACTTAAAAGTTAGGAACAAATATTTGTTGATAAATTTAACTTTTCTATTCTAGTGATTTTCGTAATGTCTTAATTTTTTTTTTAATAAAATCTTTTTAGTAAAATTGATAGATGACCAATTCATTTAAAGGATAGTAGTGCCCCCCTTATCTAATATCAGTGACGAAGTAAAGTAATTTTTAACCTAAAATTCCTTTAAATAATTTTCGAAAATGAATCTTTTTCAGACAATTGATAATAGAAAATGAAGAAAAATTGAAAAGAAAGTTCATCTTATGGGTTTGTTTGATGAGGTCATATTTCATGTTTTACATTGGGTTAAAAAAGCTGACATGATGGTTGATGAAAGATTAAGAAAGAGGAAAAACAAAAAAAATGGTTTTCTATAATTTATTTCTTTTGATAAATTTGCTAATTTTATCTTTGATCTCAAATATTTTAAATCTTGCACTTGTCATGTGATCTGTACATGTTTATTCCAAGAGGATGTAATATTGGTGGTATTTGGTGGTAATTATTTGATTGAGTAGATACCAATATTAGCTTTTAAAAGTTATTCTTTATTTTCTTAATTTTTACA
>JAUZSX010000027.1:245800-264325 GCA_034780655.1 Idiosepius hallami | reverse complement strand
TATTAAAAATAATTTAATGAATAAAGATAAGAAAAAATGAATTTAAACGTCATATAAAAAAAAATGAAGTTTTTGTTATGACGTTTTATTATGAAGAATTAGAGAGGGAAAGAGAGAGTGAGAGAGAATAACAGAGAACATTGTGAATTTTTCCAAGCAAACATAAGGACAAACATAGTCGATAGACTTTTATAATAATAATGATTATTCCTATATTATAGACTTTATTAACTTAGTGGCAAGTAACCGTTGCTCGGCAACTGGGCAAAGCAAAGTGATACTTCTAGTGATAAGTAAAAATTTTAAATTTTGATACATCTATTCATTTATTTAACCAGCATATCGACTCTGATTAGGTCATTCAATGCTGAGAACTGTTTTAGATAACTCTACCTAGTTTACTTGTTTTACAGTTTTTGCTTGTTTGCTTTTTGAAGTTTGATCTGTGTCCTTAATTATTTTTTGGGAGGAGCAAGGTTATTTGTTTTAGTTAAGGTTTTTTTTATTTTTGTTTTTGAAAGGGTTTTGGTTTTATATTTTTAGGTATAGTCCGATGTCTCTAAAAAATGAGGGATTGTTGTTTGTGTAGTTTTTTTTTTTAATATTCTTAAATTTTTAAATGTGAAAGAAAAAAAGAAGCAATATTTTACCTTTTTCTTTTATATGGAGACTTGGGCATGTCTGCAGTAGGTACCATCTGTTCACCTGGACGTGCCCATAAAATTGGACCATCATTACTCTCCCTTCTATCTTTCATCTTCAGTGATGATAACTCCCCCCAAGGCATGGTAAGTCGCAGAAAGAGATTCCTTTCGAGAATATCAAGGAATTCCGGGAAATAGTCCCCAACCTCTTCGTGCACTGTGCCCACAAGACTCAGTTGCAGAAGAGGCCCCGTTCGTACAGTGCCGTTTTGGTAGGTCTTTTTTATCTGGTCCCAATACGAGGCAACCGTTTTGGTTTCAATGTCCGACTTGCCCAACACACCGGTCTTGATGGTCAGTTGGGGATACTCGTCGGCAAAGTATTCGAGGAAATCTGGCAGGGAGGCGGCAGCATTGTGGACAATGCCCATCACGCAGTTGGACACACCTTCGGTCTCCTCATCAAACACAACATGAAAATACTCTCGGACAAATTCAACGAATTGCTCGGGGGAGAGCTTATCCAATTCTTCTTGATAAGAATGTAAAACCAGAGCACCACCATTTGAGTAATGTTCAAAATGCATCAAATCTTGATATTTCAAAGACTCACCCGTGTCATCACCCCCAAACTTTAGATTTGGGGGTTCAATTTTACCTTTAGACTCCCCAGCGACACCAGGCACGGACTTTCCCAATTTTATGCAATGGTCAAGATCAGACGATAGAGTTATCCTCAGATCTGAGAGATTGTGAGTCACAGATCTGCGTTGGGTCTCTTTGTTCGTTTGGGTACCTTTACTGAACACCGATCTCCGACTGTGGCTTTCCAGTCGCTGAGCAATCTCTACTTTGCGGTCGGTTGACGAGGAGGAGTGTTCCCGTTTGGATAACAATGATGCATCTTTCCCATCGTGGTGACTTGAACTAGAGTGCTTCAGAGACACCTGAGTGGATTTGTTCTCCGTACGTCGCCTCAGGTTGACCTGCACCCCACAGTTGCTGACTATCCGTTTCCTCGGGGGTGGCTTGACCCGTACCACACTGGAGGAGTCTCCATTGACCCGTTTTGAGGAGTCCCCATCCGGATTGTCCTTTTTTATGTTTTCCTTCTCAGAGTTGTGAATATGTGGTTTAAAACTAGACGTCTTCTCTTGGGGGGATTCGGACTTGTGATGATGATGATGGTGGTGGTGTGATGGTTGTAAATGATGATGGTGATGATGGTGATGTGGGTTGTTGTGATGGTGATGATGGTGATGCTTTCGTTTCTCCTTATCTCCGGATGCCATCGTGCCCGTCGAAGAAGTTGATGAGGTGAAACCTTCTTGGCTAGCAGAATGGCCGCCGCCACTTTTGGTGTGGCTCACCTTGGACTTTTTGGCCACACATACGCGATCTTGTAGCTTTAGGGGACTGCTGCTATTGCTGGTGCCGGTGCTGCCACTGTGTGAAGAATTCTCAACATTTTTGTCAAGATTGTTTTTCTCTTTTTTCTTTAAGCTGTGCAGAGATGATTCAGGACATTTCCTGTAATCCTCATTTGATAAAGAAATATCTGAAAAAAAAAAAAGAAAAAAAAGATTTAGATTTTAATTTAAAAAATTTATCTTAAATTATGTTATAAAGCAAGAAAAAAAAATGCAGCAATACTTAAAGTAATAACAATAACACCTCTACATACAGGCCTCTATGGACAAATTTAATTTTAGTATACCATTGACAACTAAATATTTTTCATTTACTAGCCAACTAAAAAAGTTACTATCCAAAACTAATAAAATCTTATTTCACTCTAATGTTATGAATAAACCAATATTACAAAACTTAGTTACTGTTTAAGAAAGTATAATCTTTTCCACTTTGAGTTACTTTTTTTATGCATAAAATTTTTTTTGATTTCTTTGAACATTTTTGAAACGGCTTTTTTTAATAAAAAAAAAAAGTGGTCTTATTTTCCATTAAACCTTTTATCGTTTAATTTGACTTTGCTTGGTTAATAATAAAAAATCAAGGTTAAAAAACATTTTTCATTCAGTATTTGAAAGATTATTGGTGAAAAAAAATCTCCAAAAGATAGTTTCTTTTATTTTTAGTCACCACACGGAAAGAAAAAAAAATCACTGGCAAATGCAAGTGTTTCACTCACAACGTAAAGTAGCCCTGCATTTCAATACATTTTTCAAGATATTCATTATCAATCTAGTGATTTTTAAAACTAGGGCTTCTTTAGCTATGGTGATTCAGGTTTAACTCGGAAAGAAAGTTTTTTTTAAACAAATACGATTATACAGAACAGATGAAGATGTCAATAAAAGAAAAAGGAAAAAAAATGGCACTGACATCTCTTTGAATAGCAGAGATAAAAACCAATGAATAGAAAGTCTAAAAATGGTAAAGTATTGCATAAGTCAATTCCAAATGAGGTGGACGAGTTTGAAGTGAAGCAATGCTTGTTCATGTGTTGAAGATATGCAATAAAAAGGAAGTTAGAATTACAGGGAGACAAAAGAAGAAGAGGAGAGGCAAATCTGAAGAATGGGGGATCAGGAGATAAGAAAAGCTGGTCTTCTGTGAAATATGGAGCTGGGTACTGGCTTGGGGATGTAATGAAAGGCATCAAGTGGAGATTTTATCTCAGTCAAGTTGATTAAAACAAAACAAATAGAGACAAACAAACACAAAGAATTGTAATGGCCATGGAAAAAAGAATTTTAAAATCTATCTAGTATTGAAAAGCAAGGACACCTAGAATTTAATATCTAAATGCAAATTGTTCCAAAAGCTTGTAAACACTTTTAAATTCTACTCACCAGGTAATAAACAAAACAACCCAAAAATTATTAATCATTAAAATGAACACTTTAAAATTCATTTTCCCCACAGTAATAAGTTTCATATCAATTGCATTTTATTAAGTATATATACTCTAATGACAATCTTCATTCAGCTTTGATATTTACCAAGCATGCCACATTTCAATATTTTGAAGATCAAGAGTTGGTAAAGTAGTCAAGTTGTGTTGGAGACAGTGCTTCTCATTAGATCACTGAAGTTAGGCAGTGTCTAGTCTGGTAAATAGTTAGATGGGTGACCATTTAAGAATATCAGATACTGTATCATGTACTGGGGTAGGAACTACCCAGGTTAGTGTCTGGGGGCATGGTTAAACCACTGAGTAGATACACCCTTAGACTTTGGCTAGACAGGCATCTATACATGCAGCTGGGGACTGCTAGTGAAATTCGAATTCCCATGAGACTCACCATTGGATTTTTTGTATTTAGTGGTTGAGCCAGCTAAACCTCTAAAGTGGTCGATATTGACCCCAAGGTGTCAATGTTTCAAAAGGATATCCAAGGATTCAATAATTGATAAGAAAACGTTCAATAGGATTCAATATTTGTCTGGGGGTCAAAAGAGGATTAATAGACCCCTCAAATAAGTTTTTAGTATTCATAAAAAAGATCACCTTCACTTTTGATTTTGTAATCACTCACAGAATCTTTATTTTGCCATTTAGGCCTAAATGTATGTTATTGTAGCTGGCATGTATAAGTGTGATTCATTCGACTTGAGAAATATAATTATGAATTAATTTTAGCAATCATGTCAAGGATGGGAGATCAATTACATTTCTAATTCATGTTAAGAAACTACAAAAAGGTGAGCCTGAACAAAGAGAAGTCCAACAGGGCACACACTAACAACAAATATATTTTACATTATAGGGAGTTGATATGAAACCAAATAATCCATGAGGGGGTTGATGGTTTAAAAAGTTTGCCAAACCCTCATCAACATGCAAACTTTAGAAAGCATTTGCAATTAATAACAACGTTTAAAAAGTTATCTTGTCAACAGTTTTTTTAATGTTTTCCAAGGTAGATGTTAGTGCTTTTAGGTGTTACCATTGGCAGAATCTTTAACTTGATTTAAATACAAAGTTCGAAATTTCCCAGATCCTTATTTGAGAGTTATTCTGTGCTGTTAATGTCCATTTTGGGGCTCACCATGAGGAAATACAAGAAATAATAGATGCTAATCTCAATAATGTAGAAATTTATTAAAGATTGTCAAGTACAAGCAGAGATAGCTGGCATTGCCTGAGTGCAAGATTAAAAAACTACATCTATATATACTATTAAGTTTTCGGCACTTTTGCAGAACAAGCAAATGGAGGAATTTTTTTTTGCTCGGGGACCTTGCACCGGTTGTAAAACAGCAATTTGATTGGCTAGGGTTAGGGTTAGGCCAAATTTCTCCATTTGCTTGTTCTGCAAAAGCGCCAAGTTTTCTGTGATTGCCTTAAGAGGAACTTATTATTGGCTGGCATATTTCTACAAAGTTTGAATAAAGTTAAGGAGAGAAGTTATTGATTACTGAATATTTTCAAATATGAATCAACCCTAAATATAAGACGACATAGAATTCTAGCCAAAAACTCAGGAATTATCTATGTATAAACTGAATATAAGTCTAGTCTACAGATGTCAGTTAAGCCTCAGCTGTTATACGATGTAAATAAAAAGCTCGAATGAAACCGGAAGTAAGCTAACGGCTGCTTTTAGAATATCTGAAGCTATGTGGAGTTTAATTACACACAAAATAGAGAAGTCGTTCATTTTTTTCCCAGCAACTTTAGAGGAAAATGGAAAATAAATTCTGATGTGTAAAAAAATTAATTTATTTAAAAGAAAAAAAAAAACATTAGAAAATAGGTTTAGTTTATAGATATTCCCCTCCAGACGTTTCATTAAAAAGAAGTCTAATTTTTCTTCTTAATTTAATTCTTTTTATTGTTTTCTAATAATAAACTTACTTGCCGTGTCAAAATATATCTGAATAGATACACACACAGCAATACAATATAAATATAAATAGAGAAAGAGAGCCGACAAAGGTATTGATTGGAAAAAAGCTTTATCTGCAAATTAAATGTGGTAAATATAAGAGCAGAAATGAAAGAAAGAAATCTTTTAAACTCCAAGGTGATATAGACTAGACACAAGTTGGAAACAACATGATCAATTTTATCTAGTAAAACGAACAGTATGTCATTTCATTATTAGGTTTTATTTAATAAACCCAACTATGTTTCATAATCTGGGTCATGAACTGTTAAAACACACACAGAGGCAGGCAGACACCTCCATGTATAGATAAAGCAATAAAAGAAAGTACATATAAAAGGAACAATTCAAAAGAGAAGAGTGATATTAAAGGTAATGTTAAGTGTTGGTGTTGTATATACTAGTGGCAGCAGTGGCACATGGGGCATGGAGCACAGAGAGAGAGAGAGAGAGAGAGAGAGAGAGAGAGAGAGAGAGAGAGATGACAAAGGCTCATCAAATGGATAACTTCGAGAAATCAGCAACAGAGACAGCAAATAATAAAAATAATTGCTGACATCAGATCAATAAATCCTCCTCCTTGCATTGAAAAAGGAGGAAGCAGTGGCAGTAGCAGCAGAGAGAAAGGCAAAGGAGTGGTGGTGGTGGTGGTGGGGGTCTGGCGATTCGATTCGTCAAAGTGGGCGGAGAGGGTGAAGGTGATCATAGCAGTTGTTATAAGACTGAGGCTGGATTGGTGGGTAGGTGGGCTTATCATCCATGATGGTGGCACAATAACATAACAATCCAAATGAAGAAGACAACAACAACAACACTAGAGGAGTAGGAGTAGGAAGAGAATAGAGAAGAAGAGGAGGACTGACTAGAGTGTTAGTCACTTAGCAACCTTTTCATTTATTCACAAGCCTTCCTTCATTTTCTTTATTTCATTCAAAATCCAGTTCAAATAAATAATGGCACTGGAATCAGAGCTGAGAATTAATTGCTATTTGTATTTTATGCAATTTTTATCGACATGAGTTTCTAAGCTGAGATGCAAGAGGTTTCCAACCTAACGAGTCAATCAATCATTATTTATTGTACTAACATGCCTATGCCATAACAATTTAAAAAAAAAAAAGATGGCATAAAAGTGTTAGTAAAATAATTTTAAAAAATATAGTAAATTTGTATTAAAGAATGAAATAAGGATAATAAATACAAATAACATTTAAATAGCTTTTGAAAAAAAATCTGTGCCTGGTCACTTTACATAATAAAAAAAAAGGAATAATGAACTGATTTATTTATATCATGTCTGTGCCATCAAAAATGATGCCATAAAAATGTTAGTAAAATAATTAATAAATATTAAATTTGTAAAATTAAATAAGGATAATAAATACAAAAAACAACCAATGAAAAAGGATAGGTTAGACTTCAAAATCAAGAAAAAAAGCCCAACAGATATGAAGCAGAATTTTGTCATGTTCAGATATACTGAATTTACATTTGGCACAATACTCTCCACATTTTGGTTGAGTTTAAAATCTAATGGATGAATCTTAAGTTATGGGGCAAAAAGTGTCACTTTTGGGAGTTTTTAGCCCCGAAAAAGCCTCTGGGAACGCGAATCAGAATTTTGTCACATTCAGAAATACTGAATTTACATTTGGCACAATATCCTCCATATTTTGGCCAAGTTTCAGAAAAAATCTAATGGATGGATCAGTGTCATTTTTGGCCATTTTAGGTCCCTTGGGACCCCAATGAGAATTTTCACAATAAAGATTTTCTTACTATGCACAACTAGATATAAAAACACAACTTGTGGCAAAATTTCAGGAAAAAGTAACGGATGGTTTTCTGGCAATAGTCTGGATGCATGGACAGACGCATGCACGCCACTGAAAAAAATGGGCACTCTCTGATAAATCGGGGAACCAATAAATTTAAAAACATCTAAGTATCTCACTTATATGGATTGTTAAGGCTTTAAAACAAATGCAGGGCTCTACTGTGTGAGTTATGTCCCTTTAAGAATTTTGAACATTTATTAGCTAGTTTTCTGAAATGTTAATAACAGCTATTGCCATTTTCATAATTGCATGAACATTTTTTTTGTTAGTCATGAAATTCCAGAAACTTAAAAAAAAAAAAAAAAAAAAAAAAAGGAGAGAGAGAGAGATTCCAACCAAGAAAGAAAGAACAAGAAAGTAGAATTGTCTATTAAATTCAATTCTAAGTCAGAGCATCCCAGGTTTTTTAGGATGGCGCACCCTTTGGATTTTAGAATACACTGATAGTGCCCCCTACCCCATATACCCATGTAAGCTTTTGTTCAAAAGGAAAACAACAATATAAACAAAATATGTATTTAAAAACAATGAGATAGTAAACAAGCTAATTATAACAATAACCCTTGATAAAAACATCCAATTTAATATTAACCCTTAATAATAACTAGGGCTATGATATGCTATTATTGAAGAATATTCTTGTCACATACCTGATTATTTTGCAATTTTACTATTTCTTTCAATTCAGTAGATATTAGTAATAGCTACAGAATTAAAAGAAATGATAAGATCGCAAATTAGTCAAGTAACAAGTAGGGCTGTGACAAGAACATTCTTAAATAAAAGCATATTTCCATAGCCCTAATAATAATACACATCTTATTTTTCAAATTAAAATAAACCCCCATTTTTTTTTTTTTTTAAATAATCTAACCTTTTTTTTGTTTTCCCAATTTTTTTTTTAGCCTTACTACCCTCCCCATGTCAGAGCAGCACCGACCCCCATGAGGTCGTACGGACCACTTTGAGAAACACTGTTTTAGGTAATATTACCATGATAATGGTTGGAGCAACTAAGCATATTAATATTCAGATAATTACAGTTTTTTTTGAGCAGCTACTAAATTAGAATACAAAAATTCACCCAATAACAGCACATTTTAACAGGTAATAAAATTAAATTATTGAAACATAATTTTTTTTTTTTTTTTAAACAGTGGTGGAAAAAAAAAAATAAAGATGGACTCATTCCAGATGGGTGGAGGATAGGATCCCAGTAGTAATTTGCATTTGTGTAAAAAAAAAAAAAAAAAAAATCTCTTATGAGTCTAAGATAAAATCTCCAAATCAGACAGTTTGAAAAGAATGCTTGTAGGCTTTAACATTAACAAGCTGTTGGATTTATCTAATTGAAATGAATCCTGGCCTAAGCAAAACAACTAATCTATCAAATGAATTCCCACCCACAAACACAGAAATGGAAGAAAAAAATAAATAAATAAAACTCCTTCAAGAAAGAAGTTCCAAAAAGATTGTGGTTGTAAAAGATGCTGGTTGTTCTCAGAGTTTTAGATAAAATGCAAAAAAACCTTAATCAAGGAAAAAAAATGGTGTTGCCCTTGCACCTAAAGACATTTTAACTTCAGTGGATTCAGAGTATAGCTGAGGGACCCCTAAACATGGATCTGCATGTTAACAAAATGTCCAAGTGAGTTATATTTTTGTTAACGTGCAGAATCATGTTTAAGGGACTCTAGGCCAGACTCTAAACCCACTAAAGTTACATTCTCTTGGGGTACAAGGGCAATGCATTTTTTCTTGGAGTATAATCTTTAATAAAAGCATGTTATCACACATATATCCAAAAGTGAGGCATGTATGCCCACCCCCATAAGAGCACAGTGAATGGAGCATAAAATTTTTTTTTAAAAAACATGATATTTTGGACAGAAATGTCAAATAGCTACCAGAATGGGTGTTTTTAGCTCAAAAAAAGCTCTAGGAGATGTGAATTAAAATTTTGTCCTGTTCGGAAATAGTGAATTTACATTTGGCACAAATCCCTTGACATTTTGGCCAATTTTCAGAAAAATCTGATGGATCTAAAGTTATGGGGCAAAAAGTGCCATTTTTAGCCATTTTGGGTGTTTTTGACTCATTTGAGGCTCCTGGGGACCCAATGAGAATTTTCGTGATTAAATTTTTTTTTTACTATGCACAACTAGATATAAAAATACAACTTGTGGCAAAATTTCAGAAAAAAGAAATGAACGGTTTTCTGGCAATCATCCGGACGCACGCCACTGAAAACAATGGCCCCTCTCGGATAAATTGGGGTACCAATAGAAAAAAAAAAACAAAAATTTAAAATGCTAAAAACATTAAATAATTTAAAAAAAAAAAAAAACTTAAGGAGATAAATGTAAGGCAGTGTGCCTTAAAATAAGGAAAAAGAAAAAATAGTTCAATAAGAAAAATCAAAAAAGAAGAATGTGTCTGTATCCAAAATATGGTAAGAGGTAAACCATTACTTCTCATTATCCACAGTAGATAGGCAATCAGACTTTGATATCAAGAGTTCAAATTCCAGTCATTCCGTTTAGATTCTCATTCGGGCTAATGCCCTTGGGAAAGATATGAATTCCCTACATTCCCTACAGCTATGGGTTAAATAGTGCATATTGTATTAAAAAGGTTTGTTTTCGGCTTTATAAAAGGTTGATATGCTGCAAAACTAAAACAAAGTAACTATTCATCCTCAGCAACTACAAATGCTTATTGGGGGGGGGGAGATGAAAGATAAAAATTAATAGGTTAGGTTGTCCTGAAAGTTCACAGAAGTGTGTCAAGAATTCTTAAAATTGAAGCCGACTGAATGGTACATTCACCAGATCCAAAAGCTTGTAGATTGATGGCAGAAATGTCTTGGAAAATGATGGTCTTTAATTTGAGGATTAAGATCTCTTTTGTTATTTCTTGGCATGTAAAATTTGAAAGCGTTTACAAACTTTCGGGACAACCTAATAGATTTAAACCATGTAGCTCACAAATTATTGAAATCTATTTCAGGAATTCAGATTATAATTAATATATATATATATATATATATAAACACACACACACACACATACATACTTGGTGAGCAGCAGCTCCAACCAAGTTTGGCACAAGGTCATTTTTATGGTGAATGCAATGGTTTTGACTGGGATTTGAACTGGCGTACTATGATTCCAGAGCCCAAGCTTTTACCAATGCTCCACCTTTGCTGCTTATAATAATAGAAACATTAATATGTCAAATTATTCAAATTTTTATCCGTAATTTAAATGGCAACTATTCAGGGCCACTAATGCTGCTTATACTTGCCTTATCTATTTCTTGATATTGAACACTTATTACTAACCTTAGAATCAACATACACTAAGCATATTAATCTGTTTTAAGATTTATTAGACAATAGAAAGTAGGGTTGGTTCAGGTTAAATTTTGACATCTACTGCTGTTGTTGCTGCTGAGCAGATTTACAGAAATTGAATAGTAATAATAACAATAGCCTTTGACTGGAATAGAGCCTGCTGGATCTCAGAAGACTTGTCTGTCACTGACTCCAGTAAAAACCTCTAGTTTCTGGATGCGAAAGCACCTGGCGATAGGTATGATATCCCATAACAATAAAATAACAAATGTACATAAACAATACTAAAACTAATAATAATTAAACTAGTCACAACTCTGGATAAAGAGATAGATACAAAAATTAAATAATAAAAAAAGAATAATAATAATAGAAACACTAAATTGAATTAGTAATTTACAAAAAATGCTGTTGTTGAGCAGGAAGACCTCACCTGTTAGGGCTTAGATCAGTCTTCTTATTGTTAAAGAACTTGCTGCTGCTGCTGCTGCCGCATTACCCTAACAACTTATTAATAACTTTTAAGAAGTACCTAAACTTTAATTTACCCCACTCCTAACGCCACCCTAACCCACCAAACCCAGAGAATGTGATCTTAACCCCACTCATTACTGTAATCTAATATTCAAAGTTAATGCTTGCTCCAAGCAACAAAAAAGATTGAGGTCATAATTGATGAAAATATAGCAATCCTCTAACAGTTAAATTCACATGGCTGATCAACAAAATGTATTTATTTTAATTCCTCCCTTCAGGAGATAAATAATAAATATATGAAGGTTTTCAATTTTTAGTTTTACATAAATTTATTGAAAAGCAAATAGGATGGTTTAAAAAACAAACAAACAAATATTGAATGTTTTCTTACTTAATGAGTATTAATTTTATTTTTGTGTTAACTCGGAAGTTCACAATGTTTTTCTCGCTACGTTTCGGCCAAGTTCACCTGGGGCCCGTCTTCAGGTTAACTGGACCCAATCTACTGAGAAAAACAACATAAACGACCAAAATGAGGACAAAAGTCTCCAATAAAGTTAATATTCAGATTATGAAGCCTCATCTCAAAAATAAAAATACACTTGAATGTTTTCTTTCTTTGTTATATCAACTAGACTTACAAACACTGTCAGTAGATTCTTGCATAAATATAGTTAAGTATTTTTTTAATAGAATTTTAGTTGATAGAAGAATGGTAATACAGAGTGAGCGCTGGAAAACTGAAGGCTTTTAAAGTTAAATAACTTTTATAAAAGATAAGATATTCAATTTTCTTTCATGTTTTTTTTTCAATATAGAATTATTAGAATTTATGATACAATAACGTTTTGATGTATTTTAATTATTACTTAGGCTGAATTTCCATGGCCTTCATCAGACTTGACAGTTACAGATTATTTGGGGAGGGGGCTATTTGAAACAGAACATTTCTTTGAATAATCCTTTAATGATTCAGTGGCTAAAAGAAAATATCTGAAGTGAGTTACGTCTCTTGGACCAGGAAACATTGCATGCAGGGATGGAAAATTCCCTAAAAAGCGCAATTCTTTGTGAGCTAGAAAATGGTGGTCATTTAAAAGATATTATTTTTCAAACTTAGAAAAACATTAATTCTAAGCTTATATCTTTTGAATAAAATTATTTGGATTAAATACAAATTTGTTTTTGTAAAAATAATTTTAGATAAAAATCCTTTAGTTACCAGTGTCCACCCTGCACAAGAATAAAAGAATTATCACAACCTGAAACACATGTATTTTCTAACCTTCATTTCTTCCTTTTAAGTAACAAAATATTGCATTTAATACATGTTTAGACAGCTTTCACAAACACTAGCTAAGTCTGATAATGGCTAGGCAAACAATAATAATATTTATGTATTAATAGATAATTGAAGTAACAATAGAAAAGGAAATTAGGCTTCTATGTTTATCGATATAGTTCATTCCTGGTACAAAATTTAATGCTGAATCTTTTATTTTGTAATGATTCTTACAAACTAATTTATAACTAGACAAAAATCACAATTTTTTTTTTTAAACCATATTTTTAAAAAAAGTTATAATCTAAAAATCAAATATAACAATAAAAAAAAACATAATATTTTTACTTTTTGGATAGGGAATGTTTTTTGTTAATTTTAAGATTAATTTTGGAGTTATTAGATTTATTATTATTATTTTTTAATGGCATAGAGCACAGGTTGCAGGGTAACCCTTACAAAATTTTAGTAAAAATAAGTAAATCTAATAAATTTTTTAGAAGAAATGTCTAAAACAAAAAGAAATAAGTGACTTTTACAAATGTCATTCAAACTGTTATCCTCATCTGTATTATTCACTGTCTCAATGTGTTTCATCCAAATTACCTTTCAGTCTTCCTCGGGTGATCTTAATTCGTAAGGTAATTTGGTTAAAACCTAGAGAGATACAGAATAATAAGGATGAAGAGAATAATCCAATTCATTTAAGGAACAGGCATGGAAAAGGTCAAAGAATAAATGTTTTTGTTTTGGGTGATTAAATGGGTTTACTGACTTTTGATCACCTGACGTTTCATCACCCAACTACTAACCACAGAAATATAATCACTAGACTTTTAATCATGTAATTTTTCAACACGTGAACACTTAATCACCCCGACATTGAGAACTTTAATTACCCCAAATAAAAAAAGAATTACATTTTATTTATGTAATAATGTTAATTATGTGATTGTTTTTATTTTGTTAAATTTTTTACCCTTTTTGAAAATTTGGGGCTTTGTAAAAATTTGTTTGTAAAATTTATCATACTTTATATTTCAAAATATTAATTTTTACAAGGCCTTTGAAGTACTGCACCTCAACCATTTTTTCTTTTTTTTTTTAATCAATTAATTTATTCTATTTATTTATACAGCCTTTTAATGCATAAACATTTAAATATCAATAGCGCTGATAGCAGTTTCATTTAGTGAGTCACCGGAAACACACTTTTTAAGGGAATCAGTCCTTGTAAATTCTATGGGTTTCAACTAAAGTTTATAAATAAATTGCAGTGCAAAGTTTTTTGTTTTTTTTTTAAACCTCATAATTTTTATCATCCAATCCTTTAATAAAGGGGAGAAAAAAATGTTCCGAGGGGGGGTTCATAGATTTTATGAATCATAAAATTAATTTAAAAAACACTGCATACCTTTGTTGTTTCAAATAACAATATATACATTCAACAGAAACACATTTAATCAATTGCAAGAAACACGTTTCAAAAAATTATCTTGGAATATTATTCTTTAACCTTTTTCTATGCCTGTTCTTTAAATCTAATTCACCTAGAATTCATAATTTTATTTCCATTACATATTTACATTAAACCAGGTAAGTCAAAGTCAGAGCCAGCGGGGTCACAGGAATCAGTTTATGTTGGGATGAGGGCTGCACCCCAACAATATTAATCAAAGTCGTTAAATAAAAATCATTGCTGAATATTTTCCTTTTACTGGTAATTTAGAAACATACAATAGTTCGGTGATATTCTAGAATACAAGTTAAAAGTACTTGTAGTTTAACAAAATATAACCATGTAAATTAGCTGTGGGGACGCAATTCTGCTTCCTATGAGCCGCATACGGCCTATGGGCTGTATGTTTGACATACCTGCATAAAACCAAATCAATTTCTTTCCAGAGTCTTATAAAGATCTTTCTATTTTTCTTTTAGTTGAAATAAATAGAATCTCAAAAAAAAAAGAGTAAAAAAATCTTTTTTTAGATAAAAATTGAAAGACCTGACATAACTAAAAGAAATTTGGTAGAAGTTGATGATTAACATGATTGTCTATGTAAAAATTGATCTCCTACAAAAAATATATATTCTTTACACATGTCTCGTTTAAGGGAACTTTAACATTTTTTTTTAAGATCTTTTTTTTTTGTTTCCAAACAAAGTTCTTTGTTTTGTTTCTTTTCAATGAGACATGCATGAAGAATGAAATTCTGCCAAAATACATATAAATATATATGTGGTATATAAGTCACAAGTAAAAAAATCTTACATCGATTAAACTGGGTAAAATAAATTGATCTAATTTATTTAGCTTTTAAATTATTAAAAAATGAATTTTTTATTTAAAGACCAAATTGATTTTTAGTTCAAATCCCAGTTAAATCACTTTGTATTTATAATGAGACAAATACTTTTGGGAAAGATATGTTAATCATTATATTCCATCCAGCTTTGTGATAAACAGTGCATATTGTGTTGTTTAAAAAACTATGAGGACAAAAAAAAAAGTGTTGATGAAAAAAAGAAAAAAAATTTTTTTTTTAAATAAGAAGGGTTGATATGCCATAAAACAAAAACAGTAACTGTAAATTTCTGGGAATATTTTTTCCCCAGATTACTAGGCTTTATTTTTTTTTTAGGGAAAAGAGAAACAACATAATATTTTTTTATATAAACAGGATATGACAAGGCGTTTTTTTTGTTTGTTTTTTTATAAAATAACTAATGGAATTAAATCTCAAACTATAAAATATCGAAATACTTATCTGATCCATGCTTTAACAAGTGGATAAAAACATATGAAACCTGTCTAAAATGTCTACGACCTTAGGCCAGAAAAAAATATATCACACACCTGACAGGGTTTGGGTCCTAATCCCCTTTAAAGTGCTTGCACATTTAGCTCACCGACCCTTCCACTGCTGGAAACACCTCTGAAAGTCTTCTTATAGAATGGTATTTATCTCTTCTGTTGCATTACACATTATATCTATAACACCCTTTGGAAACAACAAGAGGTTGCAAGGAGCCATGTCTGGAGAGTAGGGAGGTTGGTGAATGACTGGAATTCCATGTTTGACCAATAAATATTGGATCAAATGGGAAGAGTGTCGGATACTTTTTAGGCAGAAAAGGGATTTTTGTGTAGAGTGGCACTGTGCTATAACTTATATTAAATTTTATTTTTATATTATATTCATAGATTAAAAAAAAATAAAATTAATACCTAAATGACACAAGTGTTGTATAGTAGTAAGGGGCCAGAGACATCAGTCAATTCAACCTTTTGTAAAAGTTTGATTTTTGGTATGAAGTTGAAGCTTAGGGTCTAACCAATGAACACACAATCTGATTGTTGTCCACTAGGACTAAAATAGCCCCATCAGAAAAAGTTTGCTGGAAATCTAAAATTGTTTTGGCAGGTGATAGGTAGTAATTTCAAGATTTATTTTATTCTTTTTAAAAAAGATGGTAAGTAAAATCTTATGTGGAGAGTGAATTTTGTTTACAAAACTGCATTAGGAAATATACACACACACACACACACACCACATTTATTGATCAAAATGTTTTGTGGGATTAAAGTATCAAGTGTTATACATTTATACTTGAGTAAACTGACAAATGTAAAAAGTACTAGCAAGATCACCTGGCCTTGCTTGGGCACCAGATTTTCCAGCCTTATTTTAAAAAAAGTTATCTCCCCCTATACTTCAAATAATTTACATAATAATTTTGATCTGTGACTTTTGTAATTCCAGCTATTTTTCTGGCTAACAAATTTCAAGTCTCTAGACCCAAAATTGGCTGAGTAGTTTGGTAGACACCGCAACAGCTCAATCTTTCAACTTTGAAGCCTTAGCACCTATTTTTCCAGCCTAAAAGCTTTCCCTAGGTAATACTCAATATATGAAATTCAAAATCTGTAGATCAAAAATTGACAAGTTTGGTAGAGACTGCCATGTACTCTCAAGCACATTTTCACTTTTATAGATTTACAGATTGAATGCTTGTATTTGTTGATGTTGTAAAGCAATAAGTTTATTTTCTTATTCATAACAAATAAATCTAAATTTCACTACAACTTTCTTATTAGTTTGTCAGAAACGACATTTTATTTTAATTAATAGAATTTTCTAATTATTTAGAAAAGAATTTCTCTTTAAGAACTTTTGAAACTTTATAAAACAATGATCATGAGACAATTTTAAGAAAAACAAACTACCAAGATCAGGACAAAAGTCTGAAATTCAAGTTAATACTCTAAATTTCTTGACCTAAAAATGTTCTGCAAAAACACTTTTGATTGTTGTTGTTTCGCAGGGTTTCGGAGATCAGTCGGAGGAAACATTGTGAAACAACAACTATGAAAGATGAGGTCAATAGTTCACAAATTAAATTAATTCATAGACAGTTTTATTTAATAAACAGTCCCTAAGAGGAAAATTGATTTTATATCAATGAATGTTAAACACATGTTCAATGTAGAAAGTCAGAATTGAACTTGTCCCTTTAAAGGTAAATGCCTGTTCTTCTAAGCTTGTCTAAACCAAAACATAGCAACACTAAACAATGTCAGATACTTTCTAAATTCTTTAATAAAAGGTCAATCAATCATTTCAGTCCATTAACGCCAAAAACCCTTTGTCTAATTTTTTTTTATATTCCTTCTTTCTAATTCATTTTGTATCATTTGATCTAATTTCTATCAAAATGATTATTTCTTCAATTATAAAACTAAAGCTTTAATGTATTTTCTAATTTAATTATATCCAAATCCATTAATTTGCTTTGTCTAAAAACGAATACAAAAAAAAAGAGTTATTTTAAATGAAGTAGCAATGGAATGTAATTTACACTATTTACAATTCTTGTACTATTTTATATTTTAATTTGTAATAGTTCAAACTTTAATTTTCTTTCTTTTTAAATCTGGGATCATTTTAATCCAAAATCCCATAGCAAGGAAGGCTGAAGAGTACAGTACTATCTCTGTAATAGTGTGAATATAACTAGATTGAACCAAGATAATAAATAATTTCACCTTTCATAAAGAAGTCAGAATTTATAAATGAACCATTTCTTATATTAAATATCAGACAAGTTTCCTTAAAAAGAATTTAAATTTTTCTTGCCAATATTTTTAATTGAATATTTTCTTGTTTTCTTACAAGAAACTTAGTTTTGGGGTCTATACTAAAACTTTCCCTTACTTATCAGATTTTTTTTCCAAAAACTTTAAACCACTAAGAATTAAAGGCTAGAATTTTCAGGATTTCCTAGTTTCTATACCATCATATGAACAAAATTTGGAAAAAATTTGAGAGGTTAGGGTGTCATGGTCTTGATGATCAATATGTAAAAAAAAAACTTTGCTCTAATTTATAGTGAGAGTGCCCAATAATGGTGATAGCAGGCGTGTGTAGCAGATAAGTCCAAACACAGAATTGGTAACCCTAAGTGACTCAATTTCACGCCTGTACAATTGTTAAACTGATAGTCACAAAGGGCCACTGATTCTGTTTTTGGATTTATCTGCTATATGTATGTATAAGATACAAATTATACAATATTTTCTTAATAAAAGGGTTAGACTACTAAGACAAGGTTCAAAGGTTTTAATTATCAGTGTTTTATACAAAAGATTTCTAATAAGAATGAAACTGAATATTTTTATAATATATTTAACTGTATATGGTGTTTTTAATCCCTCGACATTTCATCACCAGACTATTGATCATGCATATTAATGATTAGACTTTTAATTCGATTATTTTTTTATCACAAGATGATTAATCACTCAGAGACTTTAAATCACTATGACTTTTCATCACTCAACGTTTCATCACAACTTGATGCCGGAGTGATTTTTTGTCACATGATTAATGGTCTAGTGATTATATGTCCATGATTTAATATTAGGTGATGAAAATTCAGTAAACATATTTAACATAATTAAAAACATTTTATTCACCTTTTTTTTTAAATCTTTATCAAATCTATAAATAAAACATTCTTTTTATTTTTCCAATGTGTATGAGTAGATACATTTATATCTTTTGGCTTTTATTAC